>JAFELO010010361.1:407813-432628 GCA_017140195.1 Eumaeus atala | reverse complement strand
ATATGTATATAAAATTTATTACTTAGTTTCATTATATTTGTGTAGATGATTTAATATACGAGATATTTTGCTTTAGGTGGTCACCACATGTTTGATATGAAGACAAATCATCCGCATTATTTTAGGTAAAAATGGATAATAGGGGCCCGTTAACATTTTTATTGGTTGGCGAACATGCTAGTCTAACGTGTTCGCATGCTCGGTGTTTTGCCTTCACCTCAGGGCAAACAACGCATAAAGAAGTGGCTTTTCGTGTGTCAAAAAATGACACGTACAAATTTAAAAGGCAAGGTTTTGCCAAACTCCACTCGGGGTTGGCACCTTACCACCTTATCATCGGACCCGCAATTTGAGTAGGTGCCTTCCCAAATAACCTGACGCCTATGATCGTGCGGTTAAAAATGGTTTATAAGTTGTTGTTATATGATTTCAGGTGAATTCATCGTGACGATACTTCCTCTTGTTGAGACAGAGGGCGTCAAGAAGGAAGACATACAGACGCTGATAGACACTGTACAGAATAAAATGCAACAAGAGTTTACGAGGACGTCGGAAGAGACTGCGAGAGCTAAATGTCATTAAGGTAATCGTTTTTAAGCATCTTTACTTGCCATCATTATCGGTAGGAGGGTTTTTTATAAGGTCAAAGAGCAGTTGGGGCCTTCAAAGACTATAGATGTCGTATCATTCACTCCAATGGGCCACCAGAATGTCACAAACCACAAGAAACACGACATATTAGCAGTCATTTTAGGACCGTTTTATGTAAGCGAGAAATGAGTCTCTCGTGGGGTCGGTCTAATTCGGCAGCTACACAGCGTGTATCTCTTAGTATCACCTCGTGTAATCGATATAAGATTGTAATAAATACAGGCAATAATGGCATGTGAATTGCGTCCCGGTTTGCTAGATCATCGTATCCGCATAGGATAAAAAAATGCACCATTCCTTTACTTAGATCTTTTTTTACAAAATGGGCACGAGGTATTTGTTTAACGCCGTCCATGAACTAGAAAGCGGTGCACGCACCGTCTACAATGGCCTCAATTCTCTGATCTGTTAAATAACTAGCGCTTCAATCGCATAGTTTCGCAAGCCCGTAAGAAGAAAGCTTTGAAAGGAGCACCTTATGCCAGACGTAATCAAAGGGCATTTTACTATATCCAAACCAATCTGCAACGTCCCTCGACACGTCAGGCAGGGGACTGTTTCATTTCGATGGTGTTACAAATACACTACCTCTTCTGTATCCGTCTACTGCTGGATATAGACCTCCTTCAATTATATAAAACATCATATAACAACTCTAAAATATAAATCAACAATCACAACATTTTCCTATTCACAATTATTGTATATAGCATTACGGAGAAGAGTACCTTAAATATTTTATTTTATATGGAGTATTGCCATTGCGCATGTAAAAAACACATAATTATACAACCGGACTGCTTACAACGTATTTTAACCTACACCCAGTGTCTCTTTCGTTATCAAACGAATCTTGATCTCATATACCTACCTACATATATGCATATGTAAAATTCGTATAGCTATTCAGGCTGTTCTTCGCGGACCTTCCATCTGACAGTCGGCCAACATTTTTTTGTTTCAGGTATATGAACACATACTGCCTAAACCGAAGCTGTGATAGTTAAGAATGTGGGTCGTACAAATTATTTTATTGTATTTATTAAAAAGTATATAAAAATATCTAAATAAACATGCCTATTCATATACAAAACTGTTTTAATTTCTGACAATGTCCTGTGCATTTACAAAGGGCAATTTCATGGTTTTAACTATTGTTTCTTGCCTGGATTCAAATAATTTTCAAAGCGAGGGTAACGTTAAAGACTTCACCGGTTTCCATGGGAGAACTTATAACCATCAATCTCACCAGGGCACAGCAAACTTGCCTAATACTTACGATTGAAACATTGTGGTATTTTGGATGAGAAGATCATGTATACCTTCCCGAATTCTCCCCATCCGATTTGGATATAGCTATCGTCGAAGCCTAAGCACCTAATTGGATTTACCTAATTGGGCAGTTTGTTTCTAAAGTACGCTCGGATCGACAACCTCAACCACTATGAACCTTTGATATAAAAGCAGGGAATGAATCGCTACGAATTTCGTCATCATCATGATCCGGATGCATTGCACTGCTGGACATGTGTCTTCACCATAGAGCGTCATACTTCTACGAATTTAATCAGAGGAGAATAGAAGTAGAAAGTGATTTCAATTTCCGGCTATAGTCAAAGCGGGAGACAGTACAATACTGCAATGACTGGAGTAAGCCGACAAAAGAGAGGGTAGCAGTTGAAGTACAGCTGTTATGTACCACGGAGATATAAATAAATAATGTTTTGACTAAATCTATATGTTAGGTATTTACTTCTGATCTATATTCCCACGAGGTTACCATAGCAAGCTACTTGAGTAAAACTACGATTGTTACCAAGAATTACGTTTGGCACATCTTGCCAAAATTTACACTCCCACGAGATGTGGTGTGTAGTTCGTTCGTCACGCATTTCCTTGAAATTTCAACCTTACGCGCATGATTACATTACATAATCAGACATGTGCACATCGTTTATACGCTTTGCGACGCTGACTACGTCCGTACTCCTCGGTATTTTTGTAAATCAATATAGAAAAAGTATGAAAGTTCCGTTTAGCTCTTTACTAACGTTGGACAAGACGTTTACCTTCTCGATGTTCACTTAAAGTTCTTTTGTTAAATTTAAGTCCAAGCATCTGTCTGAACTCTCCGGGCAATTTTACCGTGACCTTAATATCATCTGCGAATCGAAGGTGAATGATGGATCAGCCCTGAAGCTGAAAAGCATCTTCCAGTGTAGCAGTAAACAACTTCGGAGGAATAGCGTTGCTGTCATAGTACAAGTACAAATACATCAACTTCTTTTACAATAATAATTTCGATAACATAAACAGAATATCTTCACGCCGGTTTCCCTATGGGGTAGACAGAATGCGATTACAAAAATAAAAACATGAAAACGAGTAGTCGGAACCTGTTTACGGCTACCGCTCATGGGATATGAGATAGAAACTTAAAAAGTTTCGCTCCTCTTGCAGTCCCGTTCCCTTCATGCAAAGAAATTGCAACAGCGAACTGCACACATATATGTAACTGTAGAAATATTTTTTAAAGGGTACAAATAAATACGTCATGTGATACAGTTATCAAGGTGTTTTTGGGTCCCCGCTCGTCACAACACTTACACATTTGTCTTGCTTCCTCTATTCATTATTCTCTTAATTCAAGTTCATTCAACCATATTCAGTTCTATCACGATGTGGCAACGTCGTAAACGAACACCGCCCAGGTCTCAACCGAACCGAAGGCCTTATCGGTAACCACAAAGGCTGTGCACAAGGGTTTAATTATGCTCGGAATAGCATCTGAACAATCTGGCGTAACGTCTGGATGTGATCTATGGCACTAAAGCCTTGTCGGAGAAGCTGGAAGTCGTCAAACCTGCCTGATAGACGGTTTGTCTTGACTTGAAAACAACCTGTAAACGTGGCTCAGAAATGACATGAGTTTGTAACTTCTATTTAAAAAGAGGCCCGCCACACTTCTGGACCACATTTCAAAAACATCGACAGATAAAAGACTCATTCATTGATTTTAAAATTTATTTAATATATATCAAATAAATTTTCGATATATCACTAGAAACATGAAAATTCACATTAAGACATATCAAATAAACAAATACAGGGTACAAATACATGTAAATTAAAACTTATAAGTACTTAATCTAGATTTTAATACTTTCGAGATAGGTATTATAAAAATACTGTGTAAAATACAAATATTAGCTGCCAATATCGCATTTAGTTTTCTCATATTATTATATATGAGAAAACTAAATGCGATAATCAACAAAATAGATGATATAATTCATCTATTTCGCTGATTACACTTAAGTGAATTAAAGCGCCATACGACGTACCTATCATCTAGGTAGAGGTAGTGCCATGGTGCATTTTTGCCGTATCGGGCCGGTTCGACCGGAGAGGTATCTTTCGCTCAGATGACCCTACCGTAAAGTGACAGCTATTCCCTCGCGTCTCTTGCGGTTTGTGAGTAGTCGGTGTCCCACTGGAGGGGAGGAGGAAAACGCATCTGCATAGAACAACAACAATGCGGATGTCTATGGGCGTCGGTAGTCGTCAAGATGCTCCGATTGCAGGTATATGTAGGTAATACATGTACGTAATGTCAGCTGTAAGTTATATACGTCAGGGCAGTCCTTCTTAAAATTATCACGATATGCCATGACAGGTTTCTCTCTTAGATTTAAAAACTATTGATAAGATAACAAAGCGCATGGATATTAAGTAGTTCCCACTGCCAAATTCATTCTTTGAAAAATGACAATTACAATAATAATAATAATATAATAATTATGCAAATTATAAATACTTTTAATTGTTAAGCGTATGTTGCAAGCGAAAAGGTAGTTAATATCGTTATATCTAGACTTTCGTCTTCACTGACGATGACATTAGCTCCCAGCAAGGGAGCAATTTGAAGAGATAAACAATTCAAATTCGTTAATAATTGGCTACTATGATCCAGACATACTTGTAGACTGAGACAGAACTTCACCAATGAGCGGATTACAATCCTCTATCTTTATGTATGAATGGAATATTCCTTGTTGTGCACATTACAGAGATACATGAGCAGATACATCACAGTGTAAAAAATAAATAAAACAAATAAATATACACATAGGAGGCCTTGTCGATTTACGACATTGTTTTCTACGACACTTTTTAGAAGAGAAAATAATTAAAATAATCTTATGACTGAGTTAAGTTTCTTCATCAGCCCGCCAGGCCCCATATAAGCTATTGAATACTGATTAAAATCTTTATTATCACATTCATTCGAGAAAGAAATCAAATACTGACTAGAAATGGCACAGAGAATTTAAACAATATTGATTCTTTATAAATTTGGATACAAGCAAAGAATATACTTTCATAATCATTAATAATCTTTTTTTTCTAAACACTTATAATGCTACACGTCGATTCAACATTTTAAAATAGCGTACAATATATTTGTAGTCCCTATGAGGGCCAAACGAGTATCCACGAAGGAACTGTTAGACATCTCTGAGGATTAGTGAAATTTCATATTCACAAATCAAGTCTTATTTTCACAGTTTACAAAAAAATCTATAAGGATTTTGTAAAACCGTCCAAAAATAATGTCATCGAATGTTTACAAATATTCAAAATTTTAGGAAACTCCAAAACTACTACATTAAATAGTAAACATTTAGGAATATAAAATATATGCATGCCCAGTTTATTATAAGTAACTAGCTGACTAGTGCCAGTTTACAAGACGCGTAATAAAATATATGCACGCCCAGTTTATTATAAGTAACTAGCTGACCAGTGCCAGTTTACATGACGTGTAATAAAATTCACAATGTGTGCGCAATTTCATTAAAATCGATAGGTACACTAGATTAGCTCCTACAAACATCGTGACACGAGATTATTAGATATTAAAATCAATAGGTATTGATTTACAAGTATACAAGATACATGATTCCATACTAAACGGTTATTCTAAAGCAATAAGAGGAGGTTATTTTTGCGAAATTGCATTAAAATCGACAGGTACGGTACATCAGCTCCTACAAACGTCGTGACACGAGATTTCTAGACGTTCAGATCTATAGGTATTGTTTTACAAAAATACAAGTACAAGTATGCAAATACAGTGAGTCGTATTCACAAACAGGTTATTATGTCTGCTAAAACATACTTTTTTGCAAAGTCGCGCATGACTTTCAAATTATTTTTACGAAGTGCATAAATTGACATGTTTGTAAATCTTTCGTACGGACGGTTTTGAGAAGCCGATTGTGTATCTTGGTATTTTTGTAAATCAATGTCTATAGGTAATAATCCGTTTTTACATACACATTTTTAATATGTTTACTAACAATATTAATTATTAGAATTACCGGGAAATATAGATTACCTGCAATAGGATGAGCATGGTATGCTTGATCATATTGTCGGTCGTATGGTCAGGCAGCAGATTTCTATTCGTGAAGGACGTAAGCAGGTAATTTACAAGATCTCGGTGGATGCAATTATAATACTTTAATCATGTTGATAATTGTGTTAAACTATCTGTGCGCTGCGGTTTCACCCGCGTGGGCAGTAGTCTCTAACAAAACTCTACCTTGGGTAGCATGGGCGTTATCCAAATTCCCAAATTTTGAAACTCCGAGCGCCTTTAATTTCTGATATTTGGACATTGTGAGTGACATTTTCGTGTTTATATACTTATTTATAGATTAATATTACTTCAATATATCAAAGATAGATAGATAGATAGATAGATAGATATTGATATATGCACTAAGCTTAATAGAAAATGCGGCAAAACTTCATCCTTTCGGGGAAGTAGTTCTAATTGTCTCAGACAGGTGTGCCACAGCCGGGACGAGGTCGCCTTATGTTTGGACACCCCGGGCGCTGGAATAACAGTAGTCTCATTACGTGTTGTTCACGGAGCAGTCGTGTTTGAGGGACTCGCGACTCTCAGTGAACAACGTAAGAGTATAAACTAGTGTCATTTAAGCTTCGACAAGTTCTTATATGGTATATTCGTTGACCTCGAGCTTGGTTAGAATCGATGTTAGTAGAATCTAATGAGGTTGATGAAATTATGTTAAAATTTATACCTAAGGACTACATCGCTTCAAGACTTATTTCTCTCTATTATAATTCTACAGGGACCGCGCGAGCAGACTGTTGCGGCTGAAGCGTGCGCTTTTCGGGTGATAATTAGTTGCCTACTTATCAGCTATGTGGATCACGTAATTCTGTCCTTGTCATTCGTCCATTTCTTACCCCTTTAATGCCAGAAAATTTTCCACCAGATCGCAGGATATGACAGTAAACTTCCAGCCTCTATATATCGTGTGCGGTAACACTTTTACTGCCTGGATAGAATTACACAATTTACACTGTTAGCGTGTATTAGCCCACTAGAGAAGCTCCAGGGCAAGACGACTTTACAAGCTCAATAAAACATACTCTCCTATTTTTCTACCCCCATCAATGGACCACCGGCTACTTACAAACGACAGGAATAGCTGCTTCGTTAAGTATAGACGTAGAATCATAGCGCAGCTGGACAATTAGGCCCCTTTCTATTAACACCAAGACGACAGATCCTAATGCTCGTATAATTTTGAAAATTTGCCTGTGACAAACACTTCACGGGCTTCGTTAGTTAGTTGTTACTTGACATAAATCGCAGACAAAACCAGGCCAATCCAATTTCACAAAGTAGGCACATACACACGTACCTAATTCAATTGACTGTAATGCAACCCACGTCCTATAAATCTAATCTGTGAGTTGTGCCATTACATTTTAAAACTTCATTAATTCGCACCGTAAGATTGCTGGATTGCGGCCGAATGAGCCCAGCGCGACAATTAACATCTGCTCACACATGTATTGGCGTGAAGTGAAGGCTATGCAGTCGAGTTTCGTGCGGTTTGTGTATCCGGATAGGCCTTGAAAGGTAGGAACTGATAGCGACTATTACTTAGCCTCCTGTGTAACAAAAAAGTTTAAACATCATTAAGCAATATATAATTACAATATTGATGGCCACTGGTCGATCTCAACAATTAACTATAAAATTAAGTAAAAAAACTTTTTGTAGGTATTTAATAGAAACTAAATGTCGCACGTCACGTTTCAGTGTCACAATGAGTGTATTACTTAAGTTTAAGCATTGTGTGCGTTTTGTAGAATGTATGTATGGTTTTATTTCATTAAAACAATAAAATGTAATGCATGTTCTATTAAAACATTAGTTTATTGCACATATCCCCCATATAGTTTATATATATATATACGTATATATAGATACTAGTCCTACTAAATTGTATTATTATATAAAAATGCAAAAGAAGACGCGAAAGTACAAATAATTTTTGTCGTAGGTATTATTAGAACTCCAGGGCCTTTATTAAAGTGTACCCCGATTCAATATTATAAAATACTTAAAAACGGAATAATAAATAAATTATATTTATATAATTATTTAAGTTTCTTTGTAAATGAAATTTCTGTTAATATGAACTTTACATATTATATAGCTCTCCCGTTGCTGGGTGATTCGTGACTGACTGACAAACAGACCTCAGCGGAAACTGTACCTGGAAACTTAAAATTTGGTAGTTTAGTTTCAGGATATATGTTCCTGTTGTGTGCACTAAAAAAGGATTTTTTATAAATTCGGTTTATAATATGGAATTTTGCCATGTATCACGCGGATGCTTTATCCGATACACCAATATCAGTACAATATCGATTGTACTGAATTTTATGATTTTTGATTTGTAGGAGTTAAGTTTGCTGATAATTAGTACAAAGAGGATACTTAATACAGTGTACCAGTCATGTACAACGCATCGAAGAAAGGCATTCTATAAACAATCTTTTATAGCATAGGAAGCAAGCGAGCGGTTTGGCCACTTGTAAATCAACAACGCCTTTAGGCATCTGCAACAATAGAGGACTTGCAGTTGCGTTGTCGACCTTTCAGAGATAAATAGACTCTTTTCTTGAAGATACGTATAGCTCGTCCATAGAGCAGAATGTCTTCTCTGTTATGTGAACTCGTCAAAGGAAAAACCAATCGTTTGCGGGGCGCTTAATGAATCACAGACATTGGGTATGCCAACAGACCTGTCGAAATGCGCAGTACAATGTATGCTTTCGATGTCCTAACAATTAAAATTCAGTTCCGATGATCAGTTGTGGCATAATTCTGTTTTGTATTCAACGCGAATGTAGAACACACTTGCGACATTTTATTACTTTCCTTAAAAGTCTTAAAACATCGAATTGCTTTTACCGATTGTAAAAGTGAGTGGAATATGTATGTGCAACCTTTTTATATGGAAAGTGTTAAGTATCGTACCAACTAGCTGAGTCGTGTACTTATGCACTTATAGGGAGATAATATTATTCGTTAGAAACACATGTGACATTGTTAGGTAACACGTATTTTTATAGTCAGGGGGACAATTGAGAAATCGAATCGAAGTGACTATCGACACCCATTTACATTTTTTTTATAGAACAACAACAAACGAGCAATCGGAGCCCTTTTACGACTACCGACGCCCATGAATATCCACGTAATTAGTACGCCGATGCGCCCTCCTCTCCCCCTCCAGTGGGCCACCGGCCACTGGAGGGGGAGAGGAGGGCGCTGTGCGAAAAGCGACGCTGAAGATGTCAATCTACGGCGGTATTATGTGAGCGAGAGGTACCTCCCCGATCGTGCCGGCACAATTCCGATGTAGTGCAGCATGGAACTATCTCATTCGAACTACTATCATTTCTCGTTCATTTTCGTACCTCTTTAATGTTTAAATGTGACACGAGGACGCGTGCGTTTTGACACCTGCTACCTCTATCCATACCATACATGGGCCAACCAAATTATCTAGCTTTTGTTCACGAATGCGCTTGTGTGGGTTCAATTTATGGCATGTGTTACTAACTGCAGTGTTACGTCATGAAACGGCTGACGATCGGCCGAACGAACCCTAAGTTTCTTCGGTCACATTATGCGTTCATCAAGGCTGTAGAAACGGATTATACTCGGTGAAATCGAGCAAACGCGCTAAAGGCCGAGCTCCAATAAGATTGTCAGACTAGATTAGAGAAGCCAGGGGTCCTATACCTATATATAGAGAAGAAAATGCGATCAGCATTGAGGGACCGACAAGACTCACAGCAAATGTATCATGTGCTTGTCATTTTTGAAATTATAAGAAATTAACAAGTAATACCAGACAAATTTATGATTTAATCAATTTGCCATTTGGATTGGATGGCAAATAATTCTAAACGAAATTCATACATTTATGTTTATACACCCATGTATGTTTCAACTTCTTCAGGATACTGAAGAAATTGAAACATACATGGGTGTATGAACGACGCTAAGAACCGCTGAGACAAATAACAATATACTGTTATTTGTCTCAGCTGTTCTTAGCGTCGCAGGTTGCCTATCTACTTGTACTAATATTTTAAGTCAGATCTACATCTCTATGAGTCTGAAAATCCTATCAAATTATTTTCAGTACATTTATTTAAACTTTAGCGCATTAAGCTGTTTCTTTTTACGATGTACAGTAATATTCAGTTTGAGATTTATTTGATTTACATCAATGATCTCTGTCATTGGACAAAGCAATTATATTCCATTACATTTGGACGCTTCGTATATGTAAAGAATGCTAATAAACTTATAAAATCTTCGTCGTATAGGTTTAAAAGGTATAAAATATTTGTGGTGTTTGGTTTGGTCTTGGACATATATAAGGTGGTTTGATTATCGGAGTATCTATACATTATGATAACTGCTTGTTATAAGCAAGTTATGTTATCCACAGTACTGTGGATGTTTGCTGGTGACATACGTTTCGTAATGAGAATTCGCAAAAAACTTTAATAAAATATCATCCCGACGTGACAGTGCTAACACAATCGCGATCACGGGTGGGCTAAGATGACAGACATCTCAGGTCTGGAGGAGATGCCGTATAAAATTTTCTAAAACGTTTTGATTATGAAAAAAAGAAACTAATGACAACTATCTGTGCAAAGTGACGTCTTTTTGTCATAAATTTAATTTGTTGTCATTGTAACGTTGTGTGCCAGAGTGTTGGGCCGTCACGAAGGAACACGGACGAAAGATGCACAGAAATGAAATGAAGATGTTGCACTGTGCTGCATGTGCGCCACGATACAGTATGGAACGAGTACACCAGAGGGTTCTTTAGAATCGCGCCTATTATAGACAAAATGGCCGAGATTCGTCTGAGAAGGTTCGGACACAATGAGACAAAATGACGAATACGCATTAATCTTTGGTCCCACCAGAAAAGAGAAAAGGTAGAGGGCGGCCGCCAGTCACGTGGTGACAACCGTGACCAAAGATGTGGAACGGGCACAATTAGATACGCTGACAATGCAGGACAGAGCGTCCTGGCGCCTAAAAACAAGGAGGGCCGACTCCAGATGATGGGATGAGGCAAGGGAGGAGAGTTCCTTTTTTAGTAGTTAAAAACGTAAGTAATGACTTTGAATCTCTTAGCACTTTCGTTGCCGACTGTACGTGATCGATGCCTATCTGTAGCGTGCATGAAAACATTCACACAATAGCGCGATATATGTAACAATACGCGTGACGCAATTTCATCGCTTCACTTCCTTACCCGTGCCAACATACTGCACAGGCTGCATACATTTTTTTGCGATGCCAAATTATAGTTTCAAATTACTTTCGTATTACGATACGCTATCTTCCTTGGTAAGTACTTGACTGACGTAACTATATCTGAGTTATGTGGCGAATTCAAAGGGCAGGGCCCTCTTCCTTGGAAATTACTGACAGAGGTAACTATACCATCTGAGATATGCGGCGAAGTCATAGGACTGGGCCGTCTTGCTTTGCAATTACTGACATATGTAACTGTACCATCAGAACTACGTGGTAAACTCATAGGACGAGGCCCTCTTCCTTGGCAAATACTGACAGACGTAACTATGTTATCTGAGGCAAGCGACAGTAAAATTCATTTGACGCTCAAACTTCCTACACGGAGAAGCGAAACTCATATTAGGAACCGCCCGCCCCCTTGCTACCCTATCGTTAAGCCACTATTTACTGATATATACTAACGATAAAACGTGGCAGTAAAAGTAGGTAGATTTGCAATGCCGTTATAAAAAAAATATTGTAAAGCTCAAAACTGCTCTCATAATTTTATGGACATCGTGCCAAAGTTGTAGATTTAATTGTAATAAAAATTACAATACAAAATTGTAATTTAACATTTAGTATGGAATGAACTTGTAAATCTTGTTTCTCGGCCCCAATGCACCGACTATTGCTTAAATTTAATAATGTAATTACATATTTGTACAGAAGCATTCATATGCACAAAGCGGTTTAAAACACTTAAGTGGAAGAATACTGGAAATAAAAAAAGACGCAAAGTAAGGTAGCTCGTGAACTCTATGCTGTTGTGTTAATTAGACGTCTATAGCAAATACAATAGTTTCGGTCCGGAAGCACAGGTTCCTATTAAAGTCCCAGTTAGCTTACTAGGAACTTACCTGGCAAATTAACTTCGATTTCATTACAGGTTCCGGATGTCCGGATGATGATGATGAAAATATTTAATTAGACGCACAAATTTTTATTTTAGTTTCGAATATTTTATTCTTTAACAGTAATCCTGTGAAATCCGTGGTCCACAAAATTAGAATGTATCTAAGATTGCTGTCAATAAAACAATATACACAACAACATAATATTAAAATGCGTTTAACCTAAGTTATAGGAATTCAAAGTAATACTTCAACGACTAATAAAATCCAGGCAGTTCTATTTAACAGTGAAATTCCAATGGGAAGTGTACATACAACCCGATCCAGTTAATTACGCGCTTGGCGCTCGTGACGTCGCATTCCCACTATGGCACGACAATTTCAAACTCGGCGCAACTTGCGGGTAAGCGGCAGAGGTAAAGCACACTAGCGAGGTTCGGAGTTACCTCGATCGAGTTGTAATATTATTAAAAACTTTCCAAAGACGGCGTTTACCAGATGTTAGTCCTGCGTCGCAAGCGGGTAGTTCGCTGGCAATGCGCTAAGCACCTCCTTCGACAGCTCCTGATAGGCTACCGTCATCGTGTTCCGCACCTTCTCGATCAGCTCTGGAACGTCTTCCATCGTCAAACCCTCGGTGGATATGGGTTCCAGGCACTGGATTATGGCGTGCCCTGTAAATTGGGAACGCCAATGTTAATTTTTTTATGTTGCAAGAGCACAAACGAGTAGTCGGGCCTTTTATTGAAGTATTGATGCCTTCACCGCCACAGATATCAGTCGTAAAAAACACGTCAACGATTTGTTAAAACATTAATAGCTGTGGTGAAATCCCTATCATGTCCGTCTGTCCGTTCGTATGCTACAGACGTTTTACTCAGAGATTAATGGTACTGTATGTTTGAAATATGAAAGGAAGATTTTGATTAAATAATTATGAAGGATAGGTTCATACATGTCCCTTCTTTTTCGAGTTTACATATCCGTGTGAGGTGACATTTAATAGTAGAATTGTAAGAAACTTTTTGATAATACAAGTATTTTGTAAGATAACATTTGCTTCTAAAGTGTGCTTGTAACTTTGGAACTACGAAGAGGAAAATTACGAAAATAAATTAGATTATAGAATACATAAAAAAAATTAAACGAAAGTTGGTTGGAACTAAATCGATTTGGTAGTTCAATACATTCAATTTTTTTGGTTTGCTGCGACGGTACCCTTCATAGAAGTGTCCAACTTGTTCTTGGCCGTATTTTTGATTTGCTGATCGTACATTAGCTTTAACGACTTAAATCAATTCATCTAAGTGGGTTGTAAATTGTAATAATGCTGGAGTGAGGTCATCCGGATGGATGATGCCATTTAATTTATTGTATGCTGCATTAAAAAAAAATATGGATCACGATAGTGATCTCACCAACGCTACGGTTACAACCGTAGCGTTGGTGAGATGAACTTTTTCAGTTGAAAATGACCCGAAAGATTGAGAGGGAGAAATTAACCGTGAGTTCGCTTCGTCGCGTCAAAAAAGTAGAAACAACGAGAGAATAAATTCTCAAATTTAATGCCCTTCAAACCATATGTTAATTAATATTTTACGATTAGGAGGACGCAACAAGCAATCGGAGCCATCTGGTGACAATCGATGTCTATATATATATGCAAGAATAAAGGTTATGTCGATGGGTTGTCCTCCACATACAAATGGTCAATTTATCAAGGAATACTATATACCATGACGCTACGCGGAGCTACGCGGTCGAAACGTTTACGCAGTTTATGTAATACGTTACCTAATTAACGATTATCACTCTATTCAACAGCATTCGCAAGGTACGAAATTTGCAATCCGACGAAGCTGTATTGAACTTCCTCACCATAGGTACACGTCCGAAGGTATGGCACTTTTGTTACCAGCAATATTCATTCAGAGTGGCGAGAACTGTAGAGCTCCGAGTATGCCTAGGTGGCTGCTTTATACGTTGCACGAGCTAAAATATCATGTGAATCATCCAAGACGATGCCACCGATTGCAAGCACGCGAAAAGACAATGGCTACGCAGAAAGTCCAGGAAGTATACAAAAAGGGCGTAAGTAAGCATTGGTAAGTCGCCAATTACGAGTAAATCTGAACACAATTTATTCGTTCAATAATGATATTGAAATTTGTGTAGTTGTTTCCAAATGTAAAAGTTATTGTATTAACTTATACTGTATTGTGTATTTGATGAATGATAGACTCAGTTGGCAACGTAGCGGGACTAGCGTATAAGACACGTGCACGTAACGACAACGATCGCGGGTTCGAATCCCGCGCACTGCTCAGGACTGGTAAACTACTACTACAAACATAGGTATTATAAAGTCAGGTTTACAGTAAAAAAAATATATATGTCTTAGCGTTTTTAAATTTACAAAAAGAAATATATAATATTAAGTACAAAGCCATTGCTCTAAAATATTAGTGCTTAAGTTTAGACCATCTGATCTTCTGGCTGTGTAACCACCCTGCGTGCCAATTCAGCGAGCTTGTTCTTCGCGTGATATCGGATACCTTAGTGCTGTGCCTTCCCAGAAGATCAGATGGTAGATGGGACATTAAGGATCTGGAGTGGAGGCCGCGTTTAGGAAAACGAAGTGTTAGTCGGCCGTTCACCAGGTGGGAGGACGAAACCCGCATCCATCACGAACTATTTCTCCGTGCAGGAAATAGTTCGTGATGGATGCGAGTAGGATAGAGTGGCGTTCATTGAGAGAGGCCTATGTCCAGCAGAGGACCGATAAAGGCTTGTAATAATGATGATGATTAAGTCTAGACAATTTATTTTTTGTCGCTGGGAAAATCCATTTACGCACCGTCCAACCTCTCGGCACTAGAAACGAGTGCATGAGTCTATCAGCGACAGGACACCCCAGCGTCTAGACTATATTGTGATGAGTTCACACATAGATATATATTAAATACATTAATATTTTGACGAAATATGTGCTTTTTGTTACCTTTATTGAATATGTATTTTTTCCTATTAATGAAATAGTATGGCGAGAATACAACGGGAATAATCGGCACTTGTGCAGCCACTGCTATATTGAATGCTCCTTTCTTAAATGGAAGAAGCTTTGTGAAGTCTTTGTTCCTTGTGCCTTCGGGAAATAGCCATATTTTAGTCTGTAACCAAAATATAAAACATTCGTATTTGTTGAAAAAAAAAATCCTCTTAGGCAAATTATTTAAAGTTTAAGACATAATTTGATATTCGCAAGAAAAAAATATATAGTGATTTAACTTCAACATTATTAATGAAATAAATAGTGGACGTCCAGAGGTCGGAATTCGATCGCAATTAAAATAAGAATAACCTCCATTAACAACATACACTTAAATGTTAATGAACGACATAAATAAAACGAAGTTCTTACATAGTAACTTGGTAAAAATAAAACATCTTTCATTCTTTGTGTCAAATACACTTTTTTATGTAATTAATTCTTAAAAAAAGAGGACAATATTTTTAAAATCATGTATAAAATGAGATGTTACCTTATTTTTGATCATGACATCTGAAGTGGCTTTTAGCGTTTTGTACGCGTTTTTTGAATTGTTACGGTCTATAAATACAACCCCACCAAGATACGCTGCAAGTCCGAAGGGCCATACATAGAATAACTCTTTCCTGGCAATTACAGCTGTTTTTACCACAACATGCCATATGTTGAACATACCTGCAATTTTATTGTGTTTAAATACCAGATTTTTTTTTTACAAATACAAAATTCGAATAAAGAATCTCCTGCAATTGGAAGAATGTACATAGCATTATTGCTGTATCACTTAACAGTTGTGAGCTCAGTGTTTCCGTTGTGCTGTATGGAATGAGTTCTACTACTGCCACTGTGTAGTTCACTGAAAGCGTCCCACAGTTTCACCTTCGTATCATGGTAAAATTCCGTATAAACTTCATTCCGCTATTTAACTCGCATAAGGTTTGAATTTTTTAAAATCAATTCATAATGTGCTTCACTTGCATCATGAAAGAAATCTCTGTACCAAGATTCAAGATTCTAGGAACATTAGTTTCGGTTGCGCATCATCTGTCAGTTAGTCCATCTATCCCTCACTAATGAGAGTTCTAATGATATATATACTACTCAAAACAAAATAAGAGCCAGTAAGATCTTTTGATGTATCATGAAAATAATAAAGACATTAACTTGTTTAACTTATGTAACTACAAAATAATGTTATTGATTATAATATAGGCTAACAATTGCTTAAAATAATGATCATGAATTGTTTTTCTAAGTTTATAAATTGTTTTTCTATGTTTATAATAAAATTGGCCATTTTGAATGAAAAACATGAACGAAAGAAATCACTGGAAAAAGACAAACTACTGTTCTTGTCACTTTTGTTTCCTATTTTAAATAACGAGTATGTCCTCCTCTCTTAGCAATACACTCCAGAAGCCTCATATGCATACTCCCATCCCAAACCATTACGTTGGGAACGTTGGTCTCCACACTCTAACACGCCGATCATCATTAAGAAGTTTTACTTGGCACTCGTCTGTAAAGAGCACCTCGCCCCACTGATTCATCCCCCAGTTCATATACTGACGGGAGCATCTTAATCGGTTTGCACTTTGAACCCTGCTCAGAGGAATTCGAACAACTCGTCGTCATGACGTTTGCTGGTCTTCATTCATCATTGTGTATAGTTTGATCACTGACATCTACGGCTGACAACGGGTACTTGTCAGCCGTAGATGGTGTTGTAACTTACGGGCCGTTACAGTACGATCTCGACGTGCACGTAGTTGGATGTAATGATCCTCATGGGTCGTTGTTACGCGGAATCTACCTGAACCAGGTCTCCTGGCAACACTGCCAGTGTCTTGGATGCGATTCCATACATTTTGGACAGCTCTTCGACAAAAACCCAACTGCAAACCCACATAACGCCGAGAACGTCCTTCTTGAATCATAGTTATGGCTCTGGTTGCTGTAATTGTATCCAAGTGCCTTCGGACTGGTGGCATGATTAACGCGAGATCATCGATGAATCAATTAAAATTGAAAAAGTAATACTTTTTCCTAAAATAACCGAAACAAGTTAAGAAGACAATCAAAGAAAAACATAAGAATAACATCCAATTATTTTTTTCTTAAAATGATGGCCAATACTTTCAAATTAGGATCATAAACACAAATTAAAAAAGGCATATAAGAGATCAAACACCAAAGAGTTCATAATATGAATATAATGCTACTTATCAGTTACTTTCAGTTTTCTAAATTGCACTTAAATGTAAATAAACTAATGGCCCTTATTTTGTTTTGAGTAGTATATAAGCAAGCAAGCAGTCAGAGCCTTTTTTATGACTATGGATACCACTTAGACATCCCCCTTATGCAGGTGTGTTGTGCTCCTTACTTCCTCTCCTCCTATTGGACACATAATGTGATTTTATGGCATCATCATGTGAGAGAGATGTACCTCCCCGGTTGTGCAGGGGGCAGACTGGCTGCAATGCAATGGCACTACGTTTTATTACACTACATAAAAAAGTGTACATTATTACCAAGAATGTCTATGGATGATTGATGATTTGATATGACTACTCCTCCACGATCTTCAGCTAAAATCTTTCCATTCCGCAAATGCCATTGAATTTCTATAATTTTAGTCACATGTTTTAAAATCTGTGATGCAAACCTGCAAAATTAAACTAAAATTAAAAATTGATACTATTAATAAAATGTGAAAAGAGGAAAATTTTATAACATAGCATATGGGGACAAAGAAGTGAGCAGTCTCAGCTATTTGGTATCTAACTATTCCCATTAACATATGCATATGCAGAATCGCTGTCCTCCTTTACTTTGGATGGATGGTTAAAAATATTAATAATCTTCATCCTAGCAAGCTTGATTCATTTTGTTACTTGAATACCCTTGATATTTAACCTATGATTAGAAATATAATATTAGTTTTTACATTTGTCCTAAACAGTGTGGGATAATTAACGATAAAGATAAAAAATTGCTGCAATTATTGTCAGAAAAGATCTAGAGATAAACATTGTTAAAAAAAGTTGTGAATCTTATCCAATTATCCAGTGTTTGTCAGAGTTCGTAAAGAAGTCATAAAGCAGAGAACTAAGGTATCTGATATCACAATATGAATAAGCTCACTGAAGTGGCAATGGGTTTGTCACATACTCAGAAGAACATATGGCAGATGGGCCAGTAAGGTTCTGAAGTGGAGGCCATGTTTAGGAAAAAGAAGTGTTGGTCGACCGTTCACTAGGTGGGTATACAATCTCCATGCGGTAGCTGTTCCGGGATAGATGTGAGTAGCAGGAGATCAGTCATCTTGGCGTTAATTGAAGGAGGCCTATGTCACGCAGACCGATAAGGGCTGATAATGATGTATGATAAGGGGACAAAAACAGGCAATTGAAGCCATTTGTTGACATCTACATGCTCAATGATTATGTACAATCCACAAACCATAAGAAATGCAATAGCATTTTAAAATTGCATAATATGAGCAAAAGGTATCACTTAAATTTTTCTGCAATGCAAAAATGGCACTACCACTACCTACCAACCTATGAAATAGTTATACTTCATAGTCAAGTAGGGAGTCAGGCAGTCAGGGACTTACACACCCTTTCAGAGAGCACATTAAATTTTAGGGCACTGGTCCTGCTCCTGATTTTCAATAGAATGAAAAAGTAGTTGGACAGAATTATATCTTACTTATATGTCTATACTTTTATGCATAATTTATTTTTTTATTATTAAATGAAATATATACTTACAAAGAATTCTTGACATTTTTAGGATTGAAAACGAAAAATGGCATTAATACTACTGCACACATTGATGTGCATACATAAAAGAAAAGGAATTTTGAGTGAAATTTAACATAATTCGGCGTTTCAGAGATAAGTTGTTTTATAACATAAGTTGTTATGATAATGATACAGAAGTACACTATTTTATCCCACATTATCTGGCCTAGGTAAATTATTTTATTTTTATCTTTCTTTGATAATTATAACTTAAAACAATGAAACACAATTTCACAGAATATACACTTTAACACCAAGTGACATCTTCATTATTATTTACAAGTAATAATAGTTCACTAATTTAGTATTCAAATGTACACACTCTGTTACATAGAATTAGAAAAACCCGCCGCAGTTTGTAATAAAATGCCGTGAAGTTCATGGGATCGCTTCTTTCAATAGAGTAAATTTAATTATTACGAATTGTCAAATTGACAAACTAGTTTTTTAATTATCTATGTATGCCGGCTTCAAAATATTTACATTCTGATCATTTTCTCCTATTTTACATGTTATAAATTATTAAATTTTTTTCTACATAATGGTTATTATAGAAGTTTAGATAGGAAATGGAACCATAGTAACAATAATTATAGTCTTCTTCTCCTTCATCTTCTTTTTCTATAGCAAACTTCCTTTATCCAACACATTATATTATGCGTTTTTAAATTTCTTTTTATTATTATTTTATAAGTCTTAAATGTTTTTAGTTTTTATTTATTAAGTACGCCCCCGTCTCCAAGGAACATAATTTCTTTCACATGCTGCCTGGAAGATATCGCTTTAAAGCGATGAGGTCGCCCAATTGTACATTTATTTTTAAATTAATTATCTTGTAAGCAAATTCAATGGTGTGTGCACACACATAAAGCTTTATTTATTATTATTATTATAGTTGGAAGAAAGAATGTGGAAATGTTACAGAACTGCATTTCTATACGATTGTTTTATCTTCTCGAGAAAAAATTTGTTCGTGATTATGTACTAGCATTACATTAGCAAAAAAACGGGAAAAAATTAAGTTGTGGAAGTTTGTATAGTTATGAGCGTAGAGACAGAATTCTTTCCTACGTGTACGGTTCAGAGATGTTTCGCCTCTGAAAGTCAATTGGAGGAGGTGAAATAAAAGGAGGGCAACGCATCGGCATAAATATGCTGATGATCGGTAGTCGTAGAGGTAGGCTCCGATTGCTCGTTTGACCCCTATACTGTAAAAAGTTCTTTTTTTGGTTGAAGTTACAAGTTGCAGAATACGGACGGCTATCATAAATAGTATTACCTGTGCTCATTTCTTTTCCCCGATAAAAAATAATAATTATGCAAATACAATATAAATAGGTTTATGATGCACTAATACATAAGTTTACTTCAAAATGTGCAAACAACAATTTTTCATTATACGTGTAATGCCTTTTAACGTAAACATGACAACACATAGCCTTGTTATGCCAACCTAATATCCAGAGGTAAAAGAATCATAGAGATAATTATAATAAACAAGGAATGACATATTATCGGTGAAATTCTGACAAAACGCACTGCATGATTTTAGCCAACGACAAATAGTTATTCAAAGAATCTGGCAGAGCCGAAGTCAAATAATGCCGCCAACAACGCGTGTCTCTGTATTTGTCACACACCTACGCCCGTAGACGTCTTTAGGAAAAAATTAGGGACAGCTAGTTTAGCTAACATACGTCAGTGTTTTAGGTGTCCCTGATTGCCCAACCCATGCTGCCCAACCCAACGGAATCCTTCTATCGGCTTCCTTCTCGAAGTTATGTTTACCTAATTGCAATAGTTGCCCGAGGTAGACGTATTCGTCTACGACTCTGAGAATAGCACCATCGACGTAGACCGGCCTAGGGAGAACGTGTTCGTTGAACATGACTTTTGTCTTGTCCAAGTTCATCCTAAGGCCAATACGGTGGATTCATTTATACTGTGCAACATTCCCTGCAAGCTCTCCAATGATTCGGCACAACGATATCGTCGACGAAACGAAGATTAGTGTCTCAAGACAGTTTAGAGTCTTAAAGACGTCCTCCAAAGCATTTTTGAACAGTTTCGGGCCCTGACATTAACAAATGACATCCCCCTGTCGCACTCCTCGATGCAAGATGGATGAAGAACGGACATAAAAGCAGCGTCATACAGTGCTCTCAGTGCTCCGACGTATCGCCGACCGACCTGATATCGCCGTAAAGCTTCCAGAACATCCCAGCTTCGAGAGAGTCAAACGCATTTCTTAGTCCACAAATGCAAGGCACAGCGGCTGATTGTAGTCATGTGTCTTTTGTACACCTTGCTCTATGGTGAAAATGTGGGCCATGGTGGCTGGAATTCATTAGGCTTTGTAGTGAGACGATTCGTCAAGACTCTTGAGAATAGCTTGTAAATATGGCCAGGAAGCGAAATTGGTCTGTAATTTTGAAGAAGTGAATTGTCTCCCTTCTTAAAGAACAAAACAACGTCACTCCAAGCTATGCCTTGGGAGGTACACCCCGCTGAAGGACAATATAAAAAAGCTTTTTTAGCTCTCGTAACACAGGTTCGTCTCCTGCCCCAAGAAGCTCGACTGTAATTTCGTCCTTCCCCGGAACCTTTCCCCTTTAAGCTGCGCAAGAGCTAGACAAATCTCACTCAAGCTGACGTCCGGAAGATCGCCTGACAAATGTCGTATCAGGCTTGCACGCGGATCGTTGTTCAGAGTATCGGGATGAGGAGCGTGCGACGTATATAACTTGCTATAGGAAGCTTCGATCTCAGGTAAGGTCTCAGGCTCAGGAGAAATGGTAACCCCATAATCAGGTTAGGGAAACTCAGAAAAGAAATCAATCCAGGGATCCTTTGTCAGATGACTTCTTCCAAGCTTCTCCGCAAGAACAGTCGACCCTCTATACTGCTCAATCGCTTCGGTCACCCGTTGCGTATTTGAGCAGCGAAGGTCTCGGCGCATTAGTCTGCGGATTTGCTTAGAAAGAAGCTTGACATCGGCAGACGTAACGTCTTCGTGTGATCTGCGTTCCCACATAAGTCCAAGTGTTTTATTTATTATGTAATAAATCTATGATTTTGAAAAATATTAAGATAAACAATGAACGTCTCAAAAGCGTTCACATAAAAAGTGTGCAACTATCAAATTCTGTACTCTGTAAAAACAAACTTAAGCACATGATCGTAAGGTCGACATTGCAAGGAAATATGTTTAACATTTGTATATTTTTTAAATGGAATCTGCATTGTAAAAACGACATGAGATCATACACGTTAGGTTGACAATCCAAAAAATATGTTTATGTACAATGTATCATGCTCTACAATGACAGTTGAATATGAAATCGTATATTATTACTAAGTCAAATGGCCTGTTATTTCGCGATGCGAGAATCCGCTCAGGCCAGTATGATTATAAATATTGTTGGGTACGCAGTGGAGCTATCTACATTCGTAGAGCCCAGAATATTCCGCTAATCCTTATACGAAATACTGATTTTTTTCCCTACTTTACTACACAAAAGTAACAACACTTTATGTAGTAACTTTACTTTTTACATAGTTTATATGTGTCCTCATTTTATTGCTATAAAATACTTACTATACACAAAACACATTAAAGTAAAACTCAAATCTAATTATTCTAAAGTTATAACCTCACTTACACCATCAATATTAATCTCGTACAAAAATCCGTACACATGAACACATTCATATATTATGCAAAGACGATAGACACACTCACACACTCTCTCATACACACATTCAAATCTACATTATCTTGCGATAATAACCGATTACAAATCTTGCTAGAAACTGCACTATTGTATTGCGTTCAAGATATTATGAAAATAGTTAGCTCTGAAAATCTAATAATACACTATCACGTTCTCCAAAGTACCTTTACTCTTGCCGTAGCTCTTTAGTCAAAAAATAATCCTTATCACTTACCAATTTACTTGACCTCTTTCTTCAATGACAATGATTAAACCTAATATACTAAACGAGACTGATAAAATCTTGAGCATGTAGTGCATCGAAATCAATAACTTGGGCAACTGTTCCCAAACATTAACCGATAAGTATAACTTTAAAGTACGGACTCTTATTATTTCTAGCATCCGTCATAATTTTAATCCATTTCTGGTGGTCATGGAGCATATGAAGATTAATTGTGATGCTATGATCCTAACAGATTTTTGGCTCTCTAACAACCAAATTACAGAAAATATGCCAGGTTATTCTACACAGTTTACGACCAAGACAAATAACATAACCGGTGGTATTGGGGCTTAAATTAGATCCCAGTGGTCCGTCACCTCCTTTAACAAAAAATCTCAGAGGCGGAAGGTCTGCTAATTGGGCTTCCAGAAATAACGCTTATGTATAGATCTCCTTCCTTCAAGAACACTGATAAGTTCATATCTTCATTAGACGCGCTATTTACTGACCTCAACTCCCATCATTCAGTCATAGTAAACGAGGATATGAACATAAAAGCTTGCCCCCACAAGATTTGCATACGTATCATTACATATCTTTAATGGCAGAACATAATTTCTTACCTGCAATAGACAAATCTACATGACTCAATACATATGCCTTAATCATATGCTCATTAAACAACATTACAGATCATAGTCATATGCTACTGCCAACAGGAGACCCATCCGCCAGTCACAAGTCATAGACTACTCGGCAGTCGCTCGAGAATTAGAACAAGTATCTTGCCCAGATATGTACGAGGTTAATGAAATAGACTCAGCCGTTTCTAAGTTTAATTTAATACTCCAAAGTGCTATCAACACTACTATGAAATTCACAAAAAAGTCACAAGAAATCTTAAAATCGTGGATTACTCCATGCCTGCTCGGTGCATTAGGCACAAATACCATTTACACCGAGAGGCCCGAAAGGATCCTAAATATCTTGTCTCTGAAATATCTGACTCCTTACACTCCACAATGTACTTAGTACACCTAGTGTCGCCATAAATATTCCAACAAAGAATGTATTTTTTTAGTAGCAAGTAAAATTTTATTACTTTTACAATGTGAGAGCTTGCAGAAAATGTTGCACAGCCCAAATGGATCCTCCTGATGTATTGGCCTTAGGATAAACGTGGACCAGACAAGTTACGAATACGTTTACCTCGGCCAACTATTGCAATTAGGTAGATATGACTTCGAGAAGGAAAGTGTAGTTATAGTAAATGTCCGATAGAATCTCTCTCTGTCCGATAGATTTCGTGACGAAGTCATAAGGCAGGGAACTAAAGTTTCCGATATCACGCGCAGAATAAGCTCGCTGAAGTGACAATAGGCTGGCCACACACTCCGAAGATCGGATGGCAGTTGGGCCACTAAGGTTCTGGAGTGGAGGCCACGTTTAGGAAACGAAGTGTTGGTCCATTCACCAGATAGGAAGACGATCTTCTACAGTAGCTGGTCCACGATGGATGCGAATAACAGGAGATCAGCCGTCCTGGTGATCATTGAAAGAGGCCTATGCCCAGCTGTGGACTGATAAGGGCTAATAATGATGATTGCAGTGTGTTAGTTTCATTCACAAATATAATTGAAAAATATAAAAAGCTTATTCGAAGCGGTCCCCATTGGTACAATACAGTGTTCTAACCGTTGAGGCCAGTTATCAATAGAAGCAGGTACTCTTTCCAAGGGGAAATTCTTCACTGCCAGTCATATGGATTGTTTAGGGAC
>JAFELO010010361.1:389778-407687 GCA_017140195.1 Eumaeus atala | reverse complement strand
TCTCAATGAACGCCAAGATGACCGATCTCCTGTTACTCGCATCCATCCCGGACCGGCTACAGCACAAAGATCGTACTATTGTTTACTACGTAATAATATAGTTGACAATCCCGTGGCATTAGGCAACAGTGGACTGTGGGTTCCGAGTCGCAACGTGCTGTGGCGCTCTCGGCCGCTGTTCGCGTTGGACGCGGTGCGCACTCGCATGGCCGCGAGCGCACCGACGCCCGCGACACTCAGTGCGCTCAACAGATTGTTAGCCTCGGATCCCACAGTCGGCGTGTTCACAACTAACACGACTCACTTCATAAAGTCATCTTCTACTTACTTCGAAGATAATAATGTTGTAATATCTCCTAATAAAAATTGTATACGATTTTGAATTAACATAATTAATTATTCTATGTACATGTTGGTTCATCTGTTAGTACCGAGAATTGTTGAATTGAAACAAACAAATAAAATAAGAAACGATATGAAACAGACGACTACAATCCGAACATTAGACGATTGAGATGTGGCATTTCTGCTGAAAATGCTGTTAACCACCTTACTGATATGATTACCACGGACACATCTAAATCCAGTATTGGAGTATTTCTAGATCTTCCAAAAGCATTCAATAAAATCTTAATGCCTTTACTTTTACACAAATAAGAAAATTTTGGGACAAGAGGTCTCCCATTGCAATTGCTTAAATCCTACCTCACCAATAGACAACAGTGTTTTAAAGTTGATGAGATTATGTCCAATCAACTGCCTATAAGATACGGAATCCCACAGCCTTAGGACTTGCGTAATTCCTCATAACATTTGAACGAAATACATACTTTTTCTACACTTTCCGATTTCGTCTGTTATGCTGATGACACTGCACTAATATTTGAAGGTAAGTCGTGGTAGAAAGTACTAGAGAATGGTAGGAAGTACTTAACTGATGTAGCAAAATTTGTTGACAATAATCTTCTCACCTCAACATTTAAATTTTTTTTAATATAAAACCATATTTAGTTTTCTTAGCATTTAAATGCTAAGAAAACTAAATATGGTAAATGTTTCCATGAGAGCAAAACTTCCCAACCTAATAACCTAACATGCCGTGACACAAGCAAATGTAACTGTTCCAGTATTGAGCGCGTTAACTCAATTAAATGCCTAGGTATTACGATAGACGAGAATCTAGGTTAGATTAAACACCACACAACCGCCTTAGCATAACGACTTCGAAAACTCACTCATGTCATAACATTTGTGAACTTTCGGACTCTAGCGCTAAACATATGTTGTACACACCATTGTGTGAGTTAGTCATCACTTATTGCATAACGACACGAGGAGGGTCTGGAAAGACAGCAATGCTCCAGCTAGAAAGAGCACTTAGGTGTATAGTAATTTTTTTTTGCAAATCATGTATAAGATATCCCACAGCGTCTCTATTTTCTGAAAACTAAGTTCTTGTGTAAGACGTGGTGTTGGTGTAATACGACCTTTTACTAGTTATTGCAGAACACTTAGCGCTACAAAAGTCCGAAAGCTACGATAAACTAATAAATAAAAGAGCTTTGCGAATCCCAAAACCAAGACTAGACACGAAATTCACCCAAATTTTCTCTAATTGTCTTGGACCACACATGTGTAATAAAACCGTCACGCAATGTAAATTACGAAATAACACTTAAGACTAACTCTCACTGTAAGACTCCTAAAATCAAACTGAAGCTATGGGCACCAGAACTATAGTATGAGAAACCAGAAGACTTAATAACTATTTATCAATAAACCATTAAACCATCAAATACTCACTTGAACACGCATCCTCGTACAAGAAAATGTAAACGCATTCACGCACACAGACACACACACACACACACACATAAACATTCGCACATAAATCGAACAGCTTATGCCATTGGATCACAAGCTTCTTGACAAATCGGAGCATCAGGGTCGTGGTTGACGGCGCACGCTTCGCCCTTAAATTTGTCAACGCTGGTGTTCCTCAAGGCTGTGTTCGGTCTCCTACGCTGTTTCTTCTTCATATGAATGACATGCTGTAAACTAGCGGCCCTCATTGTTACGCGGATGATAGCACTGGGAATGCTTTATACACTGGCCGTGCCAACATTTCCCAGGAAGACGACAACGAGTATCGGAACAGGCTTGTGTCTGTAGTCGAGGAGGAGTCGAATCTGAGTAGAATAGTTGACGAGGAATTGTTCGGCTTAATACCACCTTCGGACATGGCGACAGAACTGTAAATTCCACGCCCATTACCGTGAAGTCCGTAAATCCACAACAGTGTGGTTCAAATGCCACTTTTTGCCGCGTACAACTGTACTGTGGAACCAGCTGCCTCCCTCGATATTTTCGATCCGACACGACTTAGAGGTCTTCAAGAAAAGAGCACACCTATTCCTTAAAGATCGGTAACGCGACAGCAACGCGCGCGGCCCAGTCTTGCAAATGTATGTGGGTGGCGTTAGCCATTACCTACCTGCTCGTTTGCCCTCTATCTCATAAAAAAAAACACACGCGCGAGCTCGCGCTAGTAAAACCTTTACTTACTCTTCTAACCATCTGCAAACGTCACTCAAACTGACCTGCAGTCATCTCAGCACAATCTTAGCCTAGTTTTAAGACCACACACACAAATAACTGTAACATTTTTAAAAAAATAAAAATATCTTTTATTTTTATTTATATCTTATATTTTTGAAAATCAGTGCTTATTTAACTAAGTGAGCGTTCCCTTTTTTTTTTTGTTGACGCGGGGAAACGCATTTACGCGCCTTCTCTGGCCCTGGGTGAGGTCCAGTGGTGTGTGGGGCTCGCGGCACATTATATAGTGCCGAATACCCACAAAAACCACCGCGAGTGCCACCAGTGCCGCCTTTGATGAGGTGCCCCGGAACAACAAATCATCAGGGCACCTCGACGGCAAGTCAGCCCCCGAAGAGACCGACGCCACCTCCAAAGATGGGGTTGTCCCGCACCACAGGACAACCCCACCGACTTTGGGACAGTGCAATGGGGTGAGGTTCCCATCCTCGCCCCTTGTCCCGTGCACAAAAGCGCCGCCACTTTTTGCTCTTTTGTCCCCTCTTCTTATAAGAGGGGTACAAAGAGCGGCATTTCCTCCTGCTCTTTAGTCCCCTCTTCTCATAGGAGGGGTACTAAGAGGCGCCACCTCCTCGGTCCAATTGGCTTCGCCCAACGTGTCTCGGATAACCCCAGGCTACTGAGCCTCACCGTCACGACAAGGCTTGAACCATGGTGGGGAAGTCAGCGTTCCTAAAATATCCCCATATTATAATAAAATTTTTTGGTTGTGTGTTACTTACTTTCAGGTTCCTTTGAGTTTTTCGTCATGAATTTGTCTGAAAGATAAAATTTAGAGCAATTAGAGCACTTAGTTTATGAACTTATGTTTGCTGCATGTCTTGTGTTCATTGTGTAGAGCGTATTTCACCTCAGAATGAGGAATTTAATGTCAATTTATTACATTTACAACTTCCACTGCACCCTATACCGTATACTTCCCTAGTAAGCATAAAATTTCATATACCGGTTAATCGGCAAAACCGAAACTCAAGGACTGATCAAGCTACAATATTGTGTTTAAAAAAATCATGTTTTTTTCATCATTCCTGTTTTATGATGTTCCAGATGAAATTTCGTAATATCTCTTCTATTGCTTTTTGTCTTTTTCGGAGCTGAACTTATGCTGTGGAAGCGAAAAGAAGCCCAGTACAGCTTCATCGGATTACTGTGAGTGCACGTCTGATGACGAGACAAGGTTTGGGGTGGAAAGAGGGACCGACCCTCCTCGCTCCCGCAGATGGCAGAGATGCATCGCGATATGAGTGTTTGATCATGACTGGGGGGCCCGTACCCCCCTTCACCATCAGACGGGTGAAAGAACTCGCGTGCGGTAGCCTCAGAATACCTAATCGATACGGCGGTATTATTTGTCCTAGACAAATCGCGAATCGCATAGGAATTAGTCCCTACTCTGAAGGTGTCGGTCGGACTATTCGTAGTCGAAGGTGTGTACTGTTCTGACTTGACGAGTGTCTGGGTCGTAGCATATGTTTAGCATATGTCTCCGGGGACGTCTGCGTGTCGCAACACCGGGTGTCGTGTCTGGGAGCGTGTTTGCTGTACGTGTTTAACAGTAGTCGTGATGTGGTCGTATTCGTCCGACAGAGCGTGTCTGGAATGACGACCGACGGTAGTCACACAGTTTGGATCATAGTCCACTGCTTTTGTGTGTCTTTGAAGTGGCCTCTGATCACTTTAAAGACATTCACTTTCACATTTCGATTCAAAGTACTTGTGTAGGTCGAGATTGCGTACTTACCACGGAAAACCGATGGCCATTCGCAGGAAACTATTATGTACTTCTTGCAAGATCTTTATGTGAGAGGGTATAGCGTGAGCAAAAACTACGCTGGAACACGACAGTATCGGGCGTATACATACTTTGTAGAGCGTAAACCTGTTTCTATGAGACATCTTACTTTTAGTATTTATATTCTTCTATTGCTCTGGACTAAGTCAGTTTTCAATGGAAATAGGTTACAATTTTTCCTAACATTGTCATTTCAAGGATATAGAAACAAGGAAGAGTTAATATTTTATATTTTTTAAATAGGGTCTGCAACTGTCCATTTCGCTCAGTCTAAAAAATGATCTGATGCATCTTTTAAATACTTTGTCCGTAGAATTTCCCCAAATCATAATGTCATATCTTAAGTACGTATCTACAACTGGATATCTACAAAAAAAATACATTTGTCTATGAATACTAAGAATCAAGTAGGCGAAATCACGGGGCCTAGCTAGTTAGTTATAAGTCTCTTGTGGGCTGTTTTGAATTGATGTCGTGGTCAATAATAAAAAACTGGCTAACTGGAAGTTGGACTAGTACACCGAGTGTTCCGGGTAACAAGGGGTCCTCCCGTTTACAACTTATAATATATGTTTACGAACTTAATTTGGCGATAGACCGCCTACATTTATTTTAGGATATAATGGTACAAAAAACTTTTTGGTGTAATATAGTGTTGTATATTGTATACAGTATTATGTGTTATGTTTTGTGCCTATGTGTAACTTCGCCCTGAATGAATATCTTCTATTCTATTTCTCTGCCTTCAAACCTGAGATAGCAATATGTAGTTACTCCTAACGTTTTTGTTACAACAGCAGCCATAGCCACGATGGAATTCTATACTAAGTTATTGATTACTCAAGTATTGTTTTGATCGCGTTGGCCTGGGGTATCATCTAGTATATTAAAGCCCAAGCAAGGCATTGGCCCGTCTTATCAGTACAGGGGAGAAAGGAGTAGGAAGACGCTTTTAGTATGCGGAACAAGCAGTCACCGTCTTGGCTTGCTCCACGCAAGGTCTTTAGTGGTTACCGAATAAAGTGTTTAGATTCTTTTATGTTTTCACGTCGAAACAGAAATAAAGTGAAACATTTTGAATGTGTCTAAAAAACAACTGTCACAGCTACTACAATAAGGATTAGATTTCGTTTTGTATCTTTCGCCGTCTCTTTTTCTTTGGGCAAAGAAAATGCAATAGCGAATTAAATACGAGTACCTCCAAAATTATAGCAAGAGGTTTAAAGGGGAGTACAAACAGAAACGTTACAGGAGTAATTCCGTGAGAGATTTAATGTGTTACACTTATAAGTGTTACAGTTATCAAGGTGTTCTTAAATCACTGGTTCCACGTGCGAAAAACTGGGAAACTGCGAAATTTTGCGAGGTTGTTGTAGCTATAGAAATGTCATAGCGTTTAAAAAATTCTATACACATATTTAGGAATCTATATTATCATAAGGAAATAAAAGTTCTATAATTTAATTATACACGTATTCAGATGGCATATTATTTAAGACTTCTTTTCCCAATTCCTTGTATATTTTATCCATCTGATTATGCACGCGTTCGACTAGTTCTGGTACATCATCAAGTGTCATTCCCTTCGTTGGTATAGGCTCAAGGCAGTTGATAATAACATGACCTGCAAAAAAGTTCAACATTAAAATGGCGTCCTACAATAAAAATAAATATTTTGTTTACGAGTTCTGTAACCGCTCTAATGATTTTTGCGCTGTATACTTTTTTATTTACTAATTCAATTCTAGTATTTCACTTTATGGATTTATATAGCCTGTTGAAGTTTTATTATTCATATTCATAACTACTATGCTCTATAACTACTATGCGCTTACATGTAGAAAATGGCAGTCGAGGGCGTGATTTGAGTTGTTGATTGAGGTTTTTTTTTTCCGTTTGCTTATAATAAAAGTAAAGAATCTTGTAAACACATTAAGTGTTGCGTACATCAGAATGTGTGGGCGATGGAAGGATGGGCCAAGTGACGAACCCAGCGGTACTCGGGAGAGAACAATTATATCATAAGATATAGAAAGTTTTTGCTACAATGTTGAATGTTGCGTCTAGTCGGAATATAAGAAGCAAAGGATTTTCGAAACTCCCCTTGTATATCTATTTCATGCCGACTTTTTGATTTCTTCCAAACATCAAAAGTGTTTACGATAGAAGGCTATTCAGTTTTATCGCAGATGTGTGTTATCATTATTCCGATATCATTTTGCTTTAATAAATATTCATTACAATTGACATAATTAAAAATGATCATGTCAAAATATCTTTGATTTGTATCTTTATTATTACTGCTCACATTGTTTTGTGTAGGTAAAATTTGAAAGAGCACAAAATTTAAAATGTATGTTTTGTAGGTACGGCTCTAGGACAATAAGCTGTCTTGTTCTACAATAGCGAGCTATTCGTGCAATACGAGCTACAACTTACGTGAAGCTTTCTTACTTCTAAATTGTATATATTGTCAACTATGTGTGTGTAAGTGTATTAGTGATTTCAGTATGAAAAGTGATAATCACGATAGAAAATGTTAGTGTTAGTTGTACCAGATCACAGGCTTAGCAGGGAAAGAGATTATTTTCGTTAGTAGTGCATGCGCCTCTACAATCTAGATCAGGAAAAGTACAAAAGGTTTTAATAAATACAAAAAAAGTTACAGAACGTTAAATGCTCCAATTTTTTTTATATATGTGCGGCAAAAGAGCCAACACTTATAAAATAATTTTATAAGGTATAGAGCTTATGACAGATAAGTTTTACATTTTTCCTTGCTGCTTATGTGTAACAATTATTGTAAATCAGTATTTAAAACCAGTATATTTAATGATGAGATCTACTGAATTTTTCAGTAGGTATTCATTTCATAGTTAGGGTTCTATCACTAGTACATTTAATTCCTGGCGTTCAAAAAGTACTTATGAAATGCTATTTTGAAAATGCAATTATTTATAAGTTTCGTATTACAAACACAAGCTCTTTTGACTTCCCAAGTTATAGTTATTTTGAAGTAGTTTTATGACTCAGTTCAAATACTAGATATTATGTTGTCTAGACTCTAAGAGTACGTTGCAATTACTACAATAATAATAGTTCAATGGTTGTCTATGAAAAAAAAAATGTTATCACTTACCCACTACTAACGTGAATTAACACTTGCCTACTAATAATGATTACAAAAATATAAAATCATAAAATATTTTTACCTTTGTTGAAAATGTATTTTTTTCCGTCAATGAAATAATATGGGGAGAATACTACAGGTATGATTGGTGCCTGTGCAGTAATAGCGATGACAAATGCTCCTTTTTTGAACGGCAACAGTTTCGTGTGATCTTTATTCCTAGTTCCTTCAGGAAACAGCCAAAGCTTTGTCTGAAAAATATTGACAAATTGATCAGCGTCGGAAAATAAACGTGTGCGGTACTACACACTTTATAGTTGTATTTATTGTTGGAACATAAAAAATAACTAGATATACGTATACGAGAACAAAACAATGAGACTAAGTAGGTAGTAGACTCAATAATGGTGATAATCCTTATAGACCTTAGATCATTAATTGATGTAAGATATAAACATAACTTTCCTACAAAGAAATCCATAGACAAAAAAATATGGCACCCGCTGCTACTGCCATCTAGTATAATTTAGTAAAACTTTTTGTTTGATCATCAACGATTCGGACCTTTGCATTATCACACACAGATGGCACTATCATGATGTAATTAATGCTTTTTATTTGTTAAAATAATATTTATATGTGGACTACTGGTAACTTAGATATATTTCTCAAAAGATATTATTGTATTAATAGTGTATTTTCAAAACATAATTACAGATCTAGAATTCCAGGAATCCTTCAAGGATTTCCAATAAAAACCATAGCAAGCGCGATAAGGCTTTGCGATAAGGCCGATATACTTCCATAAACCTATTTTATTGAATCATGTTAAAATTAAATAGTAAGATAACAGAAAGTAAAAAAATAAGAAGAAAGAAAGAGAAACCATCTATTTGTTCACAACTCAAGAGAGAACAACACAAATATAAACCAACACATACTACTGACATAACAATATTATGATTATATTAATATAACAATTCAATGTCCCAATGCACATTGAAATATGCAAATTTAATATTTGATCCATCACTCTGACAAATTTAAGAACGTTTCTCAGCATGTAACACGACATTTACACATGCTGGACCTTAGCCATGACCCGCACTTAACTAACTGAACGTTAATGTGTAATAAGGCTATCAGAGTATGTTATCACAGGTAGTAACCTGTGATAACACACTCACAACTACATACAAGACATTCAATTACATTATAAATTAGAAATAAATTAATTACGGATTACATCTATCTAAACATGTTATAATACAAAGTCCCCAAAGGTATGTAGGTATATTTTCGTGCGTTTTCACCAATTCACGGGTAAAGCCGGGGCAGATCTTATCTAATACGGTAAGCGATAATCAGATTTTATTTTCTTTTAAGTATGAACGGGCAAATAAGTTTCCATGACGACTGGCACCCATATACATCCGCTCAATATCTATGCAAGCATGTTGCCCACTCCCCCCTGCAATGGGCGACGGGAAACATATACATGGTAAGTGGTATGATGTCAGCAAGAAGTACCACAAAATAAAACGATTGTTAATTACCAGAGGAGACGAAAGGATTTTGTGGCGAAAAATTTCAAACTAAAGACTTTTTTATAGCACAAGGGGGAAAACGAGGGGGCAAACGAGAAATCGAAGCCTTTTGATACTACCGACGCCCACGGACATTCGCATGATTGAAACGCAGATGAGTTGTCCTCCTATCACCCCTCCCCTCCCAATGGGCCACCGGCTACTCACAAGCCGCAGGAAACGCGATATCGACGCTGTCACTTTACGCCGGTATCAGGTGAGCGAGAGGTGCCTCCCCGGTCGAGCCGGCCCAATTCCGTTGCACAGAAGGATGTAGTGTTATTTCAAATTCTTCACTTTCAACTTCAACACTCCATTGGTTCACTTTCAATTGCGACACGAAAAATTCGTGAGACTCATAAATTCCTAACTTTTATTATATATATATGGTATAAATGGAATCAGTCTTTCACAATTACTGCCTGATAATAAAAAGTTAAATCAATGAATGGCATCAGATTGTTTACTAAGGTAAATAAATAATTGTTATAAAATGCTAGCATTAGCCGTCGGTAGCCGTTAGGACAACCGAGCGAACGGAGCCCCCGTTTGCTCGGTTGTTCCCCCTGCATTATAAAAACAACCTTGGGCAGTGCTGATGCATATGGACCAGGTCTTCGACAGCTATGCTACAACGAGCTATGTCTTACCCTGTTCGTGTTGATCGCGACAGAGGCTTGTTTGAGCTGTTGGTAGGCGCCCCGGGCGTTATTCCTGTCCACGAACACGACGCCCGACAGATAAGCGACCAGCCCGAAGGGGAACACGTACAGCAGCTCCTTCTTAGCTACGGCAGTCAATTTGTCTACAACGCTCCAAATGTTGAACATTCCTAGAAAAATATATTTTTTTCTATGATAGTGCGCTGCGTTCGACGTCAGAGTCGGGGGATGAGAGACACCGCGGTTTCTTTCGCCATGATAGTGCTTCGGATGCATCCCAAAAATAGTTACTATAGGGTACGCCCACAATCAACCCGGTACATCTCTTCCCATCTGCGGGAAAAAGAGGGGGGTCTGTCCCCCGATCGTCTCCCTAAACCTGTAGACACAAAAGCCTTCGCTAGTCAGCCGAACTGTTGAGGCTGGACAAGCGCCGCCAACCAATAGTAGGTCCCTCCGAAAAAAAATCTCGGGATGCATCTCCCTCATCTGCTGGTGAGTGGCGAATCGGATCCCATTTTGACCCCAAACCCTGGGCATCTGTTCACTTCCACAGCAGCAATTCAGGTCCCAAAAAACTGCTCGTTTGTATACTATCATAACAAAAACAATGCTCTAAAAAGTTACGTGAGCTAAAAGGCCTTGATGATCATACAATAGCCGCACAGCGTCTTATGTGTTCAAACGATAATTAATATACCTCTGTTCGCTGCAGGATAATTAATATACCTCTGTTCGCTGCAGGATAATTAATATACCTCTGTTCGCTGCAGGATAATTAATATACCTCTGTTCGCTGCAGGACAATTAATATACCTCTGTTCGCTGCAGGATAATTAATATACCTCTGTTCGCTGCAGGATAATTAATATACCTCTGTTCACTGCAGGATAATTAATGTACCTCTGTTCGCTGCAGGATAATTAATATACCTCTGTTCGCTGCAGGATAATTAATATACCTCTGTTCGCTGCAGAATAATTAATATACCTCTGTTCGCTGCAGGATAATTAATATACCTCTGTTTGCTGCAGGATAATTAATATACCTCTGTTCGCTGCAGGATGATTAATATACCTCTGTTCGCTGCAGGATAATTAATATACCTCTGTTCGCTGCAGGATAATTAATATACCTCTGTTCGCTGCAGGATAATTAATATCTTAAGCGCATTCAATTAAAGCAACTTATGCTCAAAAGCCTAATGCTTACGAGTGTATGCACATAATTGGGAATATGTGGTACCTCCGCCGCACTACTACTTAATATACAGTGAAAGAAACATCTGAGTCTTTTGACAACGCCCGCACCGTCATGCAGATGCGTTGTCATCCTTTATTCCTTGCTTCCAATGCACCATCACTCACAAACCGCACGAAACGCGACTGTAGTTAAAGTCAGCACTTTAAGATTGGAAACTGCGGCTTACTGATACGCGGGTGAACCAAATAACAACGTAAACGCCCTGGTGCCATCGGCCGCGTAGACTGAAGTGCCACGGTCCTGTTAGCAACACGGCACCTTGGCAGTCAGTCCCACTTATAGGCACTCCTCCTAAAGTTCTTCATTCTCTATCAATATAAAGCACACATGACAGAGATACCTAAAGTATCGGATTTTCATCAGGAGAGTAGTAGTTATGAGATCTAGTTTAATTGGCCAGTGTGTGGGCATGCTGACAGCAGCATATTGTAATCATTATAAGCAAAACCAATAATAGGATATTAGTATGTCCTATAAGGGACGGAACATGAGTGATCATTACGATGAAGCGACTAATGTCCTGTTGCGGACAGAATATGAGCGATCTTTGTGAGAAAGCGACAAATGTTCTGTGGAGACGACCGGCTGGCCGGCGGTACTATATGTATTTCTATTATAAAAAATTTAAATATAAAAAAATTCTTAAACTTATAAAAAATATTAAATGTATTTCCGTTGTCTAGTACCTGTAATACAAGTCCTTACGATAATAAGCACAGCACTAAACTGACGCGGTTTTACAAGTCCACAGATATTATTATTATTATATGAGTGATCGTCATGATAAAGCGACCAATGTCCTGCTACGGACAGAATATGAGTGATCATTATGATAAAGCGACCAATGTCCTGCTACGGACAGAATATGAGTGATCATTATGATAAAGCGATCAATGTCCTGCTACGGACAGAATATGAGTGATCATTATGATAAAGCGACCAATGTCCTGCTACGGACAGAATATGAGTGATCATTATGATAAAGCGACTAACGTCCTGCTACGGACAGAATATGAGTGATCATTATGATAAAGCGACCAATGTCCTGCTACGGACAGAATATGAGTGATCATTATGATAACGCGACTAATGTCGTGCTACGGACAGAATATGAGTGATCATTATGATAAAGCGACCAATGTCCTGCTACGGACAGAATATGAGTGATCATTATGATAAAGAGACCAATGTCCTGTAAACGACATAATAATAGTGAACATTATGATTAAAGGAATACGGACTCTCTCAGTTAGGTAAATATATTTCAATTCTTACAGTGCATATGATTACACCTAATTGTTTTTGGGTTTTTACACATAAAGAAACGACCTAAGGCCCGAGGTATGAAAAACTGTGTAACTATTGAGAAGTAAAGTCATGTGATAGAGTAAAATTCAGTGTAACGCTTTACTGCACTCACGTTGCATAGTTTCTGACATACCTTTTATACCAGAACAGTTAGTTCTTGAGTAAAATCATGTCGCGTGTTTCATGCATGTCGCGAGTTGACACACATTTCTTATTCATAGTTTGGAGAAAGATATTTAATTAATACTCATGTTTAAATACCAAACATGGTAAATAAGGAAAAAACAAATAGATGTTAAATGAACGGGAAACTCGCCTAACTAAATACTTGGTTGGTTTAACATCGGATGAACAACGTACCAAGAATATCGAGGGTAGACTGGTGGTTGGAAACAATAACGGCGCCTCTATCTTCGGCCAAAACTTCTCCATTACGTAGCTCCCATTTCAAACCGTATAACTTTGTCATGTGCTTGAGTACGTTAGCCGCCATCCTGCAAATAAAAGAAATTGATTAATTTACTGCGCCCGCGGTTTTACACGTAACTTTCCATCCCGTTAAAATATTAGGATAAAACAATATAACACAAAATTCCAACTCCAAAACGCACCTTTAGGTGTGGAGTTTCGAAAAATTCGTTCTTAGGGTGCCGATATCCAGTATCGGCACCCTAAGATAATGCTATCTGCCAAGTACCAAGTCTATAGGTGTTGTTTCCGAGATTTCATAATTAGTCAGTGAGTGGTATACGAATACGAACCCTACAGAGGGCAACTCCCTCTGTGGGGTTCGTATTCGGATGATAGATGAATACGTCATCCAGACACAGACGTTAGAGATAGCGCCATGCTGCAGGGCAACTGTATTTTACGGGCAAGATGGCATTATCACCTCAAAGTGACGGCTACGCTGATGCCTTGCCGGTTCGTGACTTTCCGATGGCCTATCAATGAGGAGAAGCGAAGCAACGTGTCGAAGCCAGGAGTCTATGTCGGTGTTCATTAGTGCACAAAATACACCAATTGCCATATTATGCTACATTCAAAAGGATCCATTGTATTTAGATATAAACATCCGCCTTTTGCCCAAACCCGCCATTTAGCTCAGCACCGTGTTCGCATAAACTGTATGATACATGAGAGAATGCCCATTTGAATGCCAGTAATACGTGAGCATGAGGTATTTCCCCAGTCTCAGCGGCCACCTTGGACTATATTGCAGAAATTACACTGTTATAAGACTGTTGAAAATCATTGTCAACATTATTATCTATAGTCAAAGAATCTACCAATCTTAATGATACGGTGATACGTAAGATCAAAGATTTACTAAACTCATTGAGCTGATATTTAATAATTTATTAGCTGCCCGTCCCGGCTTCACATGGATAGTGCATGAAATGTGGCAAAATTCATTGACCTACAATAAATGATAAATTTAACATAAGTGTTAAATTTTTTGTTATGTAAAAAAAAGTTGTATGTTAAATTTGCTATTATGAACATCCTCATATCCGAGTACTCATAGCAATGCGATGAAGCTAGCAATTCCCATTAATTTATGTACTCTGTACTTGATAGTAAGAACTTATTTAAGGTCAAAATACATCTATTTGTATTATAAAGATTATAGATTATCCTTTATAAAAAAACACAATGTTTTGTTGACCCATAACGACATCGCAGGCTCCTACTTTGCTGTAATAGTAAAGTGACAAATAGCTATTTATGCAAGTCTCTTACTACAAGGATACTTCTAGTTCCTTAAGTGCTGAAAATTGGGAAACTGAAATATGTTGTTTATTTACCAGTCAGCTAGCTATGCTTTCTGAAACGCTTTAATATGAACGTGTGAAACCGATCCTTATACATACATCTATCCTAATCAATATGCAAATTGAATTAACTATACTAAGATAAATATTTGTTCTAGATCGATCGGTTTATCCAATTTAATATTCAGTGATAGAGAACGGATATTTAACATAACTAGATACACAGTTTAGCCACATCCAATCTATTTACATTATTCTATTAAATTCACTGTTTACCATATAAAACATAGATAAAATATTTGTAATCTTTTTAAGAAATAAAATGCATTATTACATCTTTCGTGATGCTTTTTTTGTCTTTAACCTTGAAGAAGTGAGCGAAAGAGAGAGCAAGAGAGAGAAATCCATAAGTTATTGCAGCAGCAGAAATTATAGACAACTACGTTGTCATGCTAATGTGTCATTATTACGTGTATTATTAAAAATGATTAATTTAGATTTTGAGCTCATAGCTACTCATAAGCTCATAAAGCAACAAAATGATCCCGAACAAACTGCACGACACTATATATTAGTTGATAACTCATTGTTATAAATACCTACGTCATCAAAACAAGTCCTACTTGCTGTTAAGACAGTGTAAATTATCTATAAGATCGTGGCACAAGAATGTCATAGAAACACAACTTAATTAAACAGAACGATATCCAGTTAAAACAATCACCTAAGTTTTGTAAGTTAGTTTGGTAACTCCGTAACTTGGCTGGCAGTATGCAGTGTTCAGTTACTTTTGAGTTAAGTATGATGTCTGCTATTTGTTTGCTTTTAATTATTACTCTGAACAACTACGTTAACTTTGTTTATATTATTTCGATACACGAATATTAATTTGAAAGACTTCGACTTTCAGCTGGAAAGTGGCCTGATGAACCTATTCGAATATTCGAGTCGAGAGGTCCAAGTTCTGTACTGACGACTTGCGTGTTTAGAAATGCTTTTTGATACATAGAGGGGTTACAATAAAATTACATTTACGGATTTTATCGTGATTTATTCAATTATTTAACTAGCACGACGTTTCAGAAGCTGTACAGCAACCATGGTCACGGGCTAGTTAAATAATTAAATGAACCGCGACGAAATCCGTAATAGTAGTTTTATTGTAATGAGTGACATTCGCGAGAACTTGAGACATCAATTATAGTTTTACGTTTTTACTTCCACGTACAAGGATTACAGCGGGGCGGAGCTCCTTGGTGTTAAATGTTGTCTACGATACCTTTCACTGGTCTTTTGAAGTTTAAATTCTACAGTGTGTCTCTGCACACATTTCAATTTTATTTCACTTTGAATATTCACGGCCATTCGAACTAGCACATAACATGTGGTAGACCGAGCAATTACTCATATAAAGTGTCATCACTTCAATAGTAACCTCTAAGAGCCCTTAATCTCTTTTCATTGAAAGTCGGCAACTATGATACATTTCTAAAGCTGACGTTGTGTAAACTTCACAAGTTCTGCGAACATTCCCCAACTCGGGATAATATTATGTCGAGTTCCCTAAATACCTCCTACTACTAAAAGTTTCAGGATCAAAACTTGTTATTACTTTACATGCCGCATAAATCAACGAATAGGCTAAATTGACTGAGTATCCTAATACGTAATAAGAGTGGGCGAGTGTCAGCGCGTGTGAGTGGGGAGGGGATTGTTTTACGAACAATTTGTCATTTTAGGAACAAATTAGCTCTGCCCGTTATTCCTCCCCGGTAAAAAGATCGTACGTTACCCATCTCAAATTTTATGAAAACCTGTTCTATATATTTTTAATTCTTATTTATTTTATAAGCATCATAATATCATAATATGATTAAGTTAGCCAATTGTCTATAGATTCTGCGTGAAAGAATAACAAATGTACATACAATCCTATCTCACTAATATCAATTAGTGAGATAGGATTGTACGAGATAGTCTCTTGGCGCAATGCAGGATGATCAGGGCGGTACTTCTCTCATTTGATACTGCTGCAAAGTCACAGCTACGTTGTTTCGCTTCATGCCGTTTGTAAATTTCCGGTGGTCCTGGAAGGGCAGGGAAGAAATAAGTCACATAACTGTTAATGAGATATTTATGGCTCGGCAAAATCCCCCAACTGCTCTCGTACCCTCTTAGACTATGTAAACATTACGAAAGATGTAATAATGCATTTTATTTGTGTAAAAGATTACACATATTTTTATCTAGGGTTTATACGTATTATTCTCGATGGCGACTTTGTATATGATAAACAGTGAGATTAATAGAATAATGTAAATATATTGGATGTGGCTAAACTGTGTATCTAGTGATGTTAAATATCCGTTCTCTACCACTGAATATTAAATTGGATAAACCGATCGATCTAGGACAAATATTTATTTTAGTATAGTTAATACAATTTGCATATTGATTAGGATAGATGTTAGCATAAGCATCGGTTTCACAGTTTCACATTAGAGCGTTTCAGAAAGCATGTTAAGCCGTTTAGGCTTTTAGGGACTGACTGGTAAATAAACAACAAATTTCAGTTTCACAATTTTCAGCACTTAATGAACTAGAGGCATCCTTGTAGTAAGAGATTTGCATAAATAGCTATTTATCACTTTACTACTACAGAAAAGTATGAATCTGCGTTGTCATCATGAGTCAACAAAACATTCTGGTTTTTTTTTATAAAGGATAACCCATAGAATATAAATGGATATATTTTTGACCTTAAATAAGTTCTTACTATCAAGTACAGAGTACATAAATTAATGGGAATTGCTAGCTTCTTTGAATTATTAGGAGTACTTGGGCATGACAATCATGGCCAGAGAAACCGCGGGGTCTCTCATCAACGACTCTTACATCGAGGGCAGCTCGCGCACGGTAGCTAAAAGGGCCCGACGTAGACATGTGTGAATGGCTCATGGAGAGGATCATGACTGGGCACTGAAAACATAACAGAACATCTTTATTCAATAAAATATACAATAGTAAGTCATAAAATATACAATAGTAAGTCATAAAATATACAATAGTAAGTCATAAAATATACAATAGGAAGTCATAGAAAATAATACAACTCACACAGGTAGATTCTTAAGAAAAATGATTGATACGCAATCGCATTACGTCGACGAATCCTAATGGCCTAGCAACAGATTAGATAAATTTATAATAGGGTCATGTATTTTAGAGAGAACACGCTTATAATTTACATATTGTATTTTCTGATATACAAGTTTTGATGAATTCGCAGATTTTTATGATGCTAATGTCAATAGTAGGACCTAAATACCCGTTAAGGATGTACAAGGCAACTTAAAAATTATTATAGAAGGTTGCGGTTGACGTTACAATCATATAAAATTGGGAGAAGCCTTCAACGTCTATAACTAAATCAATATATTTTTAAAAAATTACCTATAACATACAATGTAGTAATGTCGTCCTAGCCGAATTTCGGCTACTGCGGCCATCTCTACTGAGAAGAGCCATCTGCACGGGACATATTACAGTGCATTAGTATTTGCGCAGACACAAATGCACCTCTCTATTCCAATTTAACAGGTATCCGACACGAACGGCGACAAATCAGGCGCAGTACCAATGGCTTAACGTGCTCTCCAAGGCACGGGGGTGTGACACCGTCAGTTTTCGAATTCTGGACAGTCATTAGAATATGAAAAATCCTAAAGGCACTTTAGGCAATTACTTTTTTTTAAACTTATTTCACTTTTATCA
>JAFELO010010361.1:338941-389705 GCA_017140195.1 Eumaeus atala | reverse complement strand
ATATAATATAGGTATATAAAATTCAATATTTGTATGTTTTTGTCTTATTGCTTTAGGTACTCTCAAGTAATAGGAGAAATATCATGATATCATAGTTTTTGTAAATCAATGACTGATATGTATAAAAATAATTTTGTTCTCTGAAAAAATGTTCTAATCAAAAAAAAAAAAAAGAGAGAAACCGTTAGTATTAAATAAATATGTATAAAATTAATCAAATAATAATTAATTAGTTTTGAAATCGCTTAATGAAATAGTCGTTCGTAATCGGTTACCCCCCATCCATTGTCGTTACAACGTCGATGCCTTTATCTAACCTCAGCGACGTTCATTAAGATCGGCCTAGTAATGTGTTCGTGTATTCGAGTATTCGGTGCTTTGAAATTATGCCGTTTAATAATAAATTTACTATACACAAGTTTCAGACCTTCACGGTAGCTTGATAAATTAGTATTTAGACCTCTCGACAAGTCTATCACCACCAATCCACCATGAACGTGCTTGTTGTAGCACTTTCTCTCGCACTCGGAATCACTGTCGGTCTCACTCTTGTCAAAAGGTGAAAGAGCGATAGTGCTATCCCGCTTGCGACCCAGCAATCTCGTCCTTGTTCAGAACGCGGTCCGGAATATTTATTATTTCGTGCTGTTTTCGGAACTAGGGCGAAGCCAAAGCGCTTTTTGTATATGCTGCGCTTCGTGCGGTACATACCAGCGTGAGGTGGGAGACCCGGCTGCCTGTACCACGCGCAGCTCGAGCTGGACTGAATAGCTCTGACGCATCTATGACGTGAGAGAGCTCCTCTGCTTGCCCGGGGATAAGGGTGGAAGGGCAGACAGCAACCACCAAAGTGTTACCGTTGTCAGCTCTTCGGGTACTATTCTGCGCACCGCCACAGGGAGATACGGTGCGTTCGCATCGGAGACAACCATGAAGGCGGGGACTGCCCACTGCCGGGAGGAGCCACCCCGAGCGGTGCCAATTGCAAAGGCCCGCACACGGCCAATGACCAAAGGTGTAAGCCCTTCATCAAGGAGGCAGACGCAGAGGCATGGCCATCCGAAAGCCTGCCCAGGCCATGATGGAAGACCTCTTCCAGTTGGTCCCACACGGCCGCTACCACGCCTCTCCTGCGCTCACGGGTCCGTTGCGAAGGGAGGGACAAATCGAGTACGGCCCAGGCCCGTCTCTTACCGCCCCAGCCAGATCCTGGCAGGTTGCGACGGCCAAGCCAGGAGGCGCACTCGCAAGAGGAAGCCCCAACCTGTGGTCGTCCAAAGCTGACACACTCCGCAGCAGGAGACAGTCGTGACCGCGGCGCGCCGAGTCCCCACGCTGACTGGGGCACCGGAACACACACTCACCACCAACACGTGTACCAACCCACCCCACACCACAGCCACCTATACTAACACCACGGACATCAGTCCCCCCACCTACGCGAAGACCGGAGCGCTTTGAAAGGGAACGGCGCCAAAACGACGAGCCCAGGATCCACGTTGACGATATCTGGGATCTAATCCGTGAGATTGTCAGAGAGGACCTGAGGGCGATCGTGAAGGACGAGCTGTCCAAAATGCTCAGGGACCCGCGTAACTGGGCACAGTTCATGTACGTACGGGGCCAACCTATAGGGAGCCAGCTATGGATCGACCTCAGGGTCGCATATTGGAACCCGGAGGTATAGGAGGCAAAGGCTGTAATCTTCGGCTGGTCGCTCAGCAGTACAATCTACATGTCACTCTGCCAGGCGAGACCTGGCTGAAACCAACTAAGTCGCGTATCGGAGGGACGAGTTGTTGCCGAGTGGCAGACCGTACAGGGGTACGGCCGTGCTTATTCGGCGGGACGTCGTCCACGACGAGATGAGACTGGGTCCCTTCACCTACTTGGGCTCGACTGGAATAGTCGTTCACATGGCGGGGGAGGAACTCAGGATCTACATCTTTGACCTACGTGATGTCCACAACGTACCCAGTACGTGTACGGGCGATGGGAGCCAAGTGTTGTTAGTCGGCGCCCTGAACTCCAAGCATCCAGCTTGTGGATCGGCCGTCACAAACAACGCTGGCTCCAGGCTGCAGGAGGATTCGGAAGAGCGCGGTTACAGGTTGCAAGGGCCTCTATGTCCTACCCACGTGCCTACGGATCCCCTACGTACCCCGAACGTTCTGGACATCGCCATACACCAGAACCTCAAGGCTACAGTCAACACCGAGGTCCTTTAAGACCTCGACACACAACATTTACCCATCCACGTCACACTTGATCCCGGAGCGATATTTAGGGAAGGAGTGCGGACCAGAAAGAGGATCGATTGGGCCGTCTATCAGGATAGCTCAGTCGAATTCATCATCGCCGGGCAGCTGTCTATCCCGGACGAGGTGGAGGCCGCCGCACGCCGCTACGAAGAAAAAATTCGGGAGGCACAGGTGGCGGCGATCACCATTGTACCGGTGATAGTGCGCCGGCAGGGTGAGCCCCCTCGAGCCTGCTGTCGGAAATGCAGAGGAAACGACAGATGAGGAAACTCTGGACCTGCACCCGCTGCCCGAGGAGCAAGTCACAACTCAAGAAGCTGTCCGAGGAACTGTCTGTGGAGGCGAGTGAATGTCGAGGAGCAGGCTGGGAGGGTACAATCTTCCATGCCGGCGAAAACGACACTAACCTGCATGCCCTAAACAGACGTCTCACGAGACCAAAAGCCACAACCAGTCCACTCCTAGACACCACAGGTGCCAAAGACTACGGAGCCCAAGCACGCGCTGAAGTGCTCGTGTCACATCTACACACACAGTTCTCACCACACTCAGCGTCACCATCATCCGCAAAGCACCACGTGCAGGTGGAGTGCCGCATTCAAAGCTCCTAGAGAGCCCGAGGCCCAAAACTCCAGGCCCCGGCATGCAGCCGTGGCTCTCACACAGATCGCTAATGGCATTCTCCGGACGGCCCACTTTCCGGAGACCTGGAAAGAGGAAGAGGGTCATCGTTGTGCCGAAGTCGGGCAGACCCCGAAGCCATCCCGGAAGCTACCGACCGAAAACGCTGCTGCCGCACATTGCCAAGTCGTTCGAGAGGCTCCTGCTTCGGAGACTGAAGCTGTACATTCCTACAAGGGATGAACAGTTCCGGAGCGGCTAATCGACCACGTTGCTACTGACGCGGGTAATCGACCACTTGTCTGCCGAGCTGTACAAGGGGAGACACTCCGTCGCGGTCTTCCTCGATATGGAGAAAGCCTTCCACAGGGTGTGGTATCCGGAGCTCCTGTATAAGTTGGTGGACGATGGCGTCCCGCTGGCGCTTGTGAGACTAGTGGCGACGGTAGGACTTTCTGTTAGCAGTGGAGCGGATTCACTCCACGGTGAAGTCTATCCCCTTGCCTGTACGCAGCCTACTCTAACGACATCCCAACACTCAATGATTCCCCACACTCAGGAGAGGGTGGGGCGGATGTCATGCTCGCGCTATTGGCCGATGACAGCAACAACGTTACCACGTCACCGGTTGCCGGAGTGGTTCGACAAGTGGCGCATGTCTGTCTATGTGGATAAGACGACGGCGCTATATGTCAGCAAGAGGCGCTCCATGCCGGGACGGTTAAAGTTCAGCGGCCAGGATGTGTCCTGAGAATCCCCTGTCGTGTATCTCAGATGCAGTATCGACCGCGCGTTGCGGATGGGCTCGCAGGTGGACAGAACGGTCAACCAGGCGAGAACAGCCCGCGCTTTGCTGTGGCTGGTACATGCGTCTGGACTTCCTACACGAACGAAACTGGGGTTTTACAAGACGTATATCCGGTCACACCTCACTAATGCTACCCTCGCATGGTAAGTGCTAACCTCTCAGGCCCAGCGGAAACGCCTGCAAGCCTAGCAGAACATCTCCCTACGGGTCATCACGGGAGTTGGTCGCTACGTCCGTAACGATGTGATCGCGCCTGACTTGCGGATAGAGTCGCTGGAGAAATTTGTGGTTCGATTGTCAAGCGCTATGTTGGATAGGGCAGGCAATGGACCGCATGCTCATCTGCGCGACCTGGCACAGCTACACGCGCGACCACCTGACGACGGGAGACCGTATCCACGAGTACTCCCCCCTCCCCGTGATCCACCAAGCGAGGATCACAAATGCACATGCATGAATGCATGACACATCCATATCACTACTCACCAACAATCACAACACACCACACAACACATAGGTCCTCGACAGGTCTTCATTTCTCCCCCTGAGCAAATAAGCCACGATGAGAAACCCGCAGAAATGCGGTCTCGCAAAGGGATAGCTATCCCCTCGCGATCCAGCCCGGGTTATGAGGTTCGCCTCGGTGCCCGTAGCCCTCGCAGGGGAACTTGCGAAGAAGACCAGGGGTAGTAGTGCAGCATCTGCCTACTTTTTTAATCAAAAAATATGGAAGAAGCAAATTTCTTGTTGGCTTTAATTAATGATTATATCATTTTAGGAAGCGGTAGTGCCATGTGCAGGACACTACATCCTCCTGTGCAACTGAATTGGGCCGGTACGACCGAAAAGGTACCCTCACATAATACCGCCGTAAAGTGACATCTTCCGTGTCGCGTTTCGTGCTGCTTGTGATTTGCCGGTGACCTATTGGAGTCGTGGGACAAGGAGGGCAACACATCGGCATAGTAATTTGGTGGATGTTCATGGGCGTCGGTAGTCGTGAAGACGGTACGATTTCTCGTTTGCCCCTAATAAAAATTGTTACAATATAATATAATAATTAAATTTCAACATAGTGTGACACCGTATCAACAGACGGACATTATCTGTTGTAACTATAAGAAGATAATTGTAGAGTACACCGGGTATTGAAAATAATTAGACATAGAAATGGAATATGTTGTATTTAATAAGGGGGGAAACGAGAAACGAAGCCTTTTGACGACTACTGACGCCCATTGCCACTTGTGCCGATATTTTGATACCTTTTCGTTACAACCTACTTTGTACTATATATTAATGTTCTCATTGGGTGGTAATTCACACTCCATTTTAATATCCAAAATATTGTACATTGTATTGGCGCCAAAATGATAAAACACAATGAATAGCCGTATAAAAATGACTAATTCCCAATTCGAATATAATATGCCCCCGGGCCTGATGGAGTAACCAATAAGGCGCTGAAACAGCTGCCTCCAATTATTATACACCTCCTTCTGGCGCAATGCACCTTCCCAGACATATGGAAGGAAGCCAAAGTGATTGGCATACACAAACCGGCGAAACCCAGGGCGAAGCCCACTAGTTACAGACCTATAAGTCTCATAAGCTCGTTAGGTAAAATCTATGAAAGGATAATTCTCGCACGCCTAAGAACCGTGATACGAGAGAAAAACCTATTCATAGCCGAGCAGTTCGCAGCCACAGCTGCCCACAACAAGTATACCGTCTCACGGAGTACGTACTATCGGGACTCAAAAAACAGGGCCGGCCATGCGGCACGGGCGCTGTCTTCTTTGATGTAGCAAAGGCGTCTGACAAGATTTGAAATCAAGGCCTCATCTTCAAACTATACCAGTTAGGACTGCCTAACAGGCTGGTACTGATCGTAAACAGCTACCTAGCAAACAGGCAATTCTGCTACAGAGTGGAGGGCATCCTGTCCTCCTCGTCCCCTCAGAGCCGGTTGACCGCAAGGATCGGTTTTCTCTCCCATCCTCTATACACTACAATCTGTACACTAGCGACGTACACCGCACTGTACATTAGATACCTCCCCAACTACAAACCAAAACTACTTGTCCAAAAGGCCGTCACCGAACTCGTGAATGGTTCTTAAAATGGAGAGGAGAGAGAGAGTTAATACGGAGAAGAGTAAATCCATAATCACTCTTCTCACTAAATCACCCCTCGATTAGGCGAGGAAACATGCCTCCCATCCTGCTCTACGGCAACGAGATATCTAGAGCAGAGACGGTGAAATACTTGGGAGTCACTTTCGACAGGTCAATGAGCTTCAAGAATCACATAGATAACGTTCTGAAAAAGGCACGATATGTCCTTATTAAACTCTATCCTCTTATAAACAAAAAGAACAAAATGGCGTATAGACATAAGCTCACTTTGTATATTACATGCATTTGACCGATCTTGTCATATTGCAGTGCAGCATTTGCGCACATATTCCCCCTACCCAAATAGAACGTTAGCAGGACATACAAAATAGATTCTTACGCATGGCTACTGGATGCCCGTGGACTGGAACTTCCAAAACATCGACCTACATTGTGACTTTCAGTTGACCTCGATTAAAGGCACTTCAAAGAAAAGTCTCAAAAGATTTTTGACCGTGCCCTTAATCACAAAAACAAATTAATCGTCCAAACGTCGGAATACGATCCGACGTTATTAACCGACTCCCGTTACCGTCGACCGAAGCACGTATTGCACGACGCCGACGACGCGATCGCGATAGCAATAGCTAAGCCCGTCCAAGAACACAAACAAAGAAACACCAAGACACGCTTCCGCAGCAAAATGCCAATAGGGCCAACTAACGGATAGCAGTTTTTAATAGGTAGTAGCTATCGCTTCACGACCTGAGCGCGACACACATTTCAGGCCCCCTTGGGTGCGCTGGACGGTGCGTAAATGCATTTTTCCTGCTAGAACCTATCTAACCTATATATATATATATATCATATACACCGCTCGTACCGGTGGAGCCATGAAACCTTACATATAAGTGACACAGTTATAACTCATATGACTGACACACAGAATGACAAACTCACACACCGCTTACGGAAACGAACCCGACTTTAGAGAGCTCTAATAAAAAATAAATCAAGAATACGGCTTTTTGCTGATTGGTAGCGCAAATCGACCCCTTCAGAGGGGGGTGTTAGGAGGCCGGGCTCCTCAGATAAGCCAAACATTAAACGAGCTCGATAATCCTTATCCACGACTCCGCAATTTAAACGGCATCGTGCGCGCGCCGTTATTATGTCGTTATTATATAGGGTACGCCCACAATTTCCCATCTGCTCCCTAAACCTGAAGACACAAAAGTCTTCGCTAGTCAGTCGACTGTTGAGGCTGGACAAGCGCCGCCGTATTAGGTCCCTCCGAAAAAAAAATCGAATATAATATTTTATTATTTCTAATTGTAACAGCATTTACTGCCAGGCTAAGTATAAATTAGCAAGTTATGTTAGCCTTACCGATCCCTACTATAAGTGCTAATGCTTAGACAGCATATTTTATGTTCACAGGCGAATTATGTTGCATGTGAACCGGGAACGTCTTGACTTGACGAGCGGACTTACATTTAACATGATGGTCATTCTGTTGGAGCATCCGAATCTGTTCAGTTGTCTCAATAATATAACTTGTAACAATTTTTTGTTTGAATTGTTCAATTAATTTTTAATTTAAATAGATATTATAGTTTTTAAAAAGTTATTTCTCGCTCCCGGAAAACTGACTAGCTTGTAGGATACATTTATTATTAAAAAATAAATAAACATTTATCATCCTATCAAAGCCAATGTTCCCATTTACAATTCTTTTAATTTACATTTTTGGAAGAACCGTAGATATAAATAAATCAAACTAAGCATAATATTATCTTTTAAACAGATTGTCACATATAATTAATTTATAACATTTTTCTATAAATATGTCTATTTGGAACTTGGATGAAATGCAATCATTTAATCAAAATTTTATTTTATTTTTAAAAATTCGCGACAGACAGGGACTGTGGAATTTAATCTAGTTCCAAACATAAATGTTAATGATTATATACAAACTTTTATATTGACTCATTTACGTGATAACAAGACGTACAATACTTTATCAGTCAAACGTTATCTGTACACAAGTTTTACAAATATAAACAAAAAATTGTTATATAGCGTATGAATGGAACTTCGTTTATCATTTGTTATGTACTGGTCAGATACCTACGAGAGGAAGGGGCGGTAGGAAACCGGATCCCAGTATCTGTGTTATTTAGTAAGAGGCAGTATTGAAGAATTATAGCCGAATCATGCTAACACGACCTGAGAAGTTCCTCTCATGCACTAAACTTTTTGCTAGTAAGTATTGACCTATTGGGGTGATGGGGTGAACGAAGTAGTCTCCATTGGCTACATTACAGTCCTTTAAACGTTGAGGCCAGTTATCACTAGAACACGCATTCTTTCCATGGGAACTTCTTTACTACCAATCGTATGGATTGTCTATTGGGACTCTAGATTATCATGGCGTTTAGAGCAAGCTGTACTCTCTAAAACTGATCATAAATCATAATCCAGTAGACTAAGTTCGGGATTAGATGTAGGACAGTCTTCAGCTCTGATCAAGTCTGAAACGTTTGTTTTAACCAAGATTGGGTACATCGAGCTTTATGCGCTGGTCCCGACTCCTGAACGGGAAGGGAAGGACCATACTTCATTATTGAACATGGTGTTATTGAGCCACCTTTTTCGAACGAACACTATGTGGCCGGCCAGATCTTTCTCTGTCACGAATAGATGTAGTGTCATTGTACCTATTAATAGCCCGGTACACACAAATTTAACTAATTCCAAGTGTATGGAGAGTTTTAAAAATTTCAAAAGTTAGTTCCAAAAAAAAAATTACATTTGAGTAATATTTTTTATTTTTAATTGTAACAGTATTTATGGCTAGACTAAGTATAATTTACACTAGTAAAGCTTTAGTAAAAGCCGAATTGTGTCGATACGACTGAGTATTCATATGATACCGCAGCAAATCGTATTTAGTGCGGTTTGCCATTTCAAACCTAACTTAAAACCCAGCCGCTTTTGTGTATCGTATAACAGAAATTCACTTAAACCTAAAATATCATTATGGGACGAACAAAATTCTTTTTGTGTTCTATTCAATTTTATAGGAACTGAATAGAGCAGAAGTGATTTTAAGCGCGACACCATAGCTTATAATAACACAGACGCTAACAACGTTAGCCTCGCACCTGGCGCGCCCTGGACCGTACGATGCATTAAATATTACCTTAATGCAACGCGCCGGAAATTGCTTTTACATCTTACTAAGTAAACTCCAAAACTAAATGCACATAGTATGTTTAAGAGTATAAAATATGCATTGACATAACATCATAATTAATTTGTAAAGTTGTAGTTTAATGCGCGGGGATAAGTTTTATGACAAATTTTACATGTTTGAAAGTTTATTTAACATTTACATGTAGGTATGGTTATACAAGAAACCTCTTATGTTCATCTTATTTTATTCTTGTGTATTCTTAGGTCGATTTACACCCCACCATGGTTCGAGGGTGGTAGGGCTCAGTAACCTGGGGCGAACCCAGGCTATCATGGACAAAATCAATTGTACCGACGGGGCTACTCTTTGCAGACCTCTTATAAAAAGAGTTGACTATGGAGCAGGAGGAGGAGGCGCTTTTGCGTACAAGGCAAGGGGTGAGTCTGGGAACCTCAGCCCATTGCAATATCCCGAAGTTAGTGGACTTGTCCTGTAGAGGAGGCTTCGGTCCCTTATGTGATTTACTATTTGTCGAGGAGCCCTGATGATTTATAGTTCCGGGGCAACTTACATATAACGGCCCTGGTGGTACTCGCAGTAGTTTTAGGAAAAACTCTTCTGCTTAAAGGAGGAAAGGCTTCGGGGAAGAACGGAATTACAGTCAAACTTCTTAGAGCAGGAGGCGAACCTGTATTAAGAGAGTTAAAATATTTTTAATTTTGTCCTTCAGCGGGGCGTACCTCCCAAGGGATGGCTTGAAATTCAAAATTACAGATCAGCTTCATTTCTTTGCCATATTTACAAGTTGTTCTCAAGAGTCTTGACGAATCGTCTTATCAAAAATCTTGACGAATTCCAGCCACCTGGACAGGCTAGGTTTCGCAGAGGATTTAGCACCATGGACCACATTTTCACCATAAGGAAAGTTGTACAAAAGACACATGAGTACAATCAGCCCCTGTGCCTACCTTTGTGGACTATGAAAAGGCTTTTGACTCTGTCGAAACCTGGGCCGTTCTGGAAGCTTTACAGTGATGTTAGTTAGATTGGCGTCACGATACTTCGAGTATTGAGAGTATTATGTGACACTGTTTTTATGTTCGTTCTCATTCCAGGAGGTCAAACAAGGCCAATTCAGTTGCATCGAGGAGTCCGACAGGGGGACGTTATTTCCCCGAAACAGTTCACTAATGCTTTGGAGGACGTCTCTAAGACTCTAAACTGGGCAGAATGCGACATAAATATTAACGGCGAGTACCTCCCACATCATCGTTTCACCGATGATATAGTTGTGTTCGCCGAATCGTTAGAGAGCTTGCAGAAAATGTTGCACAGCCTAAATGAATCCTCCTGACGTATTGGCCTTACGATGAACTTGGACAAGAGAGAGGTCATGGTCAACGAACATGTTCTCCCAAGGCCGGTTAACGTCGATGTGGCTATTCTGGAAGTCGTAGACGAATACGTCTACCTCGAGCAACTATTGCAATTAGGTAGCTATGACTTCGTCAAGGAAGCCGATATAAACGTTCAGTTGCAGCACTCTGGTAGCTTTGTCACATTCTCACTTTGCCCATACCGCAGAGCTTGACAACAAAAGTCTTCTATCAATGCGTTCTCCCCGTAATGACCTATGGGGCCACAACATGGCCTCATCCCGGTACCCTAAAGAACGATCCGCGTGCAAGCCTAGCGTGACATTTGACAAGTGAACTTTCAGACGTCAGCTTGAGTGAGATTTGTCTAGCTCTAGCGTAGCTTAAAGGGCGAAAATCCTCCGGGAAGGACAGAATTACAGTCGAGCTTCTTAGTGCAGGAGGCGAACCTGTGTTACGATAGCTAAAAAAGATTTTTAATTTTGTCCTTCAGCGGGGCGTACCTCCGCTTGGAAGTGATGTTATTTTGTTTGTTAAGAAGGGTGACAAATCACTTCTTCAAAATTACAGATCAATTTCAGTTCTTGGCCATATTTACAAATTGTTCTCAATAGTCTTGACTAATCGTCTCACTACAAAGCTTGACGAATTCTAGGCACCGGAGCAGGCTGGATTTCCCAGAGGATTTAGCATCATGAACAACATTTTCACCATGAGGCAAGTTGTACAAAGAACACATGAGTATAATTAGCCGCTATGCCTTGCCTTTGTGGACAGTGAGAAAGCTTTTGAATCTGTCGAAGCTGTTCTGGAAGATTTACAGATTGATGACAGGTCGATTGGCAATACGTCGAAGTACTGATTCCGGGAGGTCAAGCAAAGCCAATACAATTGTGTTAAGGAGTGCGACAGGGGGATGTTATTTCCCCGAAACTGTACACTAATGCTTTGGAGGACGTTTTTGAGATTTTAAACTGAGCACAACGCGGCTTAAATATCAATGTGGGAAGTACCCGCACTTCCCACATCTTCCTTTTGCCGACGATATCGTTGTGTTGGCCAAATCGTTGGAAAGCTTGCAGGCAATGTTGCACAGCCTAAAGGAATCCTCCCGACGATTTGGCAGTAGGATGAACTTGGACAGGTAAAGGTCATGTTCAACGAACACGTTCTCCCCAGGCCGGTTAACGTTGATGGTGCTATTCTTGAAGTTGTAGACAAATACGTCTACCTCAGGCAACTATTGTAATTAGGTAGATATAACTTCGAGAAGGAAGCCGATAGAAGGATTCAGTTGCGTTGGGCAGCATTCCGGAAGCTTCGTCACATTCTCACGTCGCCAATATTGCAGAGCTGGAAGTCTTCAACCTATGCGTTCTCCCCGTGATGACCTACGGGGCCGAGACATGGGCCTCCTAATTTATGACTGGTCCGCAACTTTGCGATAATTCAACGGGCTATAGAACGTGCTATATTGGGTGTTTCACTGTCCGGCAGAATTCGTGAGAAAGTCATTAGGCAGAGAACCAAAGCATCCGATATCACGCGACGAGTAAGCTCGCTAAAGTGGCAACGGGCTGGTTGGTGGTACTTAGAAGAACAGATAGCAGATGGTGCAGTAAGGTTCTGGAGTGGAGGCTGCGTTTAGGACAACGAAGTGTTGGTCCGTTCACCAGATGGGAAGACGATCTCCTACAGTAGCCGGTCCGGGATGGATGCGAGTAGCAGATTTTACGGTCGTCTAGGCGTTCATTGGGAGAGGCCTATGTCCAGCATTCAACCGATAAGGGCTGATAAAGATGGTGATGATGAATCAGCACCTTGGTATGTCGTGAGCCCCACACTCCATCAGATCCAACCCGGGGCCCGTGATGGCACGAAAAGGCGTTTCACCGCGTCATCAAAAAAAAAAAACAGGTAGATTTAGTCAGTCTATCCCCAATCTATTAAAAAGTTTTGGTACAAACAATCTTAGAGCATTATTTTGTTATTCTGTATGTGTACACAAATATTCTGATTAAATAATCTAAGAATGTTTATTCACTTGACTTAAACCCCGCCAGAGCGTGTGAACTCTACTGTTTCCTTACTCTGCTGTGGCCATAGAGATAATATAGATAGAGAATGGAAGTCAGCCTAATACACGGCTGTCTAAAATAAAAGAGACAGGAATTGTGGTTCATTCTCTGTCACTCCTTATTAATTTATTTCCTCCTTTCATCATCTTCCTTCCATATTAATCAACATGCCCTCTCGCCGTCATATATTAAAAAGTTTTGGTCAAAATCATCCACAATCTATTAAAAAGTTTTGGTACAAACAATCTTAGAGCATTATTTTGTTATTCTGTATGTGTACACATCTATTCTGATTAAATAATCTAAGAATGTTTATTCACTTGACTTAAACCCCGCCAGAGCGTGTGAACTCTACTGTTTCCTTACTCTGCTGTGGCCATAGAGATAATATAGATAGAGAATGGAAGTCAGCCTAATACACGGCTGTCTAGAATAAAAGAGACAGAAATTGTGGTTCATTCTCTGTCGCTCCTTATTAATTTATTTCCTCCTTTCATCATATTCCTTCCATATTAATCAACATGCCCTCTCGCCGTCATATAACTGCCTACAACATTTCTTCACTAGATTTGTCTATGGCTGTGACAGCCGGACATAGCAAAACACACCCGACAAGCAGAGCATGCGATAGATCTAAACACAAAGTAAAGTCAACCAAGAGCTCGTTGATAATCAAATGTAAACTTTGAAAACGTCCACCCGTGACCATGGTTGCTGCAAAGCTTCTAAGATCGGGCTAGATAAATAAGTAAATGAACCGCGATAAAATCCGTAAAAGTAGTTTTATTGTAATGACTAACATTCGCGTAAACTTAAGACATCGATATCTTTGAAAACGAGTTCGTTTCCCCTTCGTTTATACTAAAAAAACATGAAGTAATTAATACTCTTGCTCTTGGTCAAGTTGTTTTTTCGTTTGGTGCATTGCTACTTATAAAATACTTACTTACTTACTACTTTTATTTGAAAATACGAAATAAGGTACACTAACTCGAATGAATAAAACAATTAATCTGCAATTAAATTGAATTATAGTATTATTAAAATACACTGTTCTTCTTGATCTCATTATCCAAAAAAATCTCTTGGGCTATAAAATTTTGTAGAATATCGGAAAAATGCGAAAATCCTATGGGAAAATTATACTCTGATTCATATAGGGCCGTTTCACCACAATTTTCTTCGTAGGAATTGTAAATTGAATGGCCAGACAGGTTCGACTGCAAGATGTAAATTAAGTTAGTAAATTTTCTTTGCTAGACAGGTTATATAATGAGCCTTTCATTAGGACTGCACATAACGATTAGGTTTTACTTATCTGTTAACAAGAAGCGAGCGAGAAATCTGTATGCCTGGTGGGAAATGACTTCGCCTATTCCGTATTAATAGTAATTCAGATTACATTTCCCCTTCACTAAATTAGTGAGCCTTCGGTTTGGTATTTGGGGCCCTGAAACTACGTCTGTTTTAAGCTAGGCCTGACGTCACAGAAACAATAATACATAATCGTTTAACACATAAAATTTGCTTTTTTAAGATGACGTACGTTCGTTGTAATAAAAAAACTACCGACACGCGTATGGATATGTGGTGTCTACATGATTCTAAAGAGAAAGGTAAAGAGATGTAATCCACGTAAGCACGGTAAAGCGCTCCTCTGACGTTACGACGCTCGTTCTCTAACTTTTTGTTTTTAATTCATTCTTTAAGGAGTAAAGTTTTATAAAATAACTGTTTATGTGTAAGACGGTTTACGGACGATATAATTTTACGTGAGAACGGCCCTCTAATTGATCTGTGAACGTATCGCCCGATGGAGTGGAAAGGATGACTTGTTACGCCTACGCTCGCAGGTTCCACCCATTCGGTGCATTACAATGGTTCGAAACGTTACTATGACATCATTCTTTTTCGTGCATGCAGAGTTGTCGATTGCATAGACGTTATAACGTCAAAAAATAAGTACTAACATCCTTTTTGAAGACAGATGAGACTATTTGCAATGCTATGCTGCGTTGCAGCGGATTGGGCTGGCACAACCGGGGAGGTACCTCTCGCTCACCTGATACCGGTGTAAAGTAACAGTCAGTGTCGCGTTTCGTACAGTTAGTATGTAGTAGTAGTATGGCTCATTGGTGGAGGGGTGGAAGAAAGAAAAGCAACGCATCGGTAAAGTAATCATGCATCGCAGTACTTGCAATGGTGAACAAAATTGCAATGGTAAATATAATATTGTAGAATAAGCCCACTAAGAATTAAGTCTATGATAGGGAAACAAATTAATTTCACCTTTATTGCCAAAACAAGGCGATATATTCCCTTTGGGCAGGCTGTCTTCACAAGTTAATGCACTCTCGCAGTCATATTTTCAAGAGGACTGAAGTTTCTATATTATTTCAAGTTTAATTAAAATAAAAAGCAGTCACACCTGTATAAATTAGCGCAAAAAAATCCGTTCTAGAATAGTTTGGTTTTTTAAAAGCTTTTTTATTATTTTATCATTAGCCTGTGCTTATTAGCAATCGCAGCCTTTTTACGTCTACCGAGACCCATAAACATCGGCATAACTACTATGCCGATAAGTTGCCCGCACGAAACGCCACACCGTAGGTGTCACTTTACGGCGGCATCAAGTGGCGGCCCAATTCCGCTGCAATGTAGCATAGTACTAACTCTTACTATTTGGTGGATACATAGATGAGAATATAAGCCAACAGTGCTCCGAGTGAGATTTCGTACGTATTTTCGACCTTAATGCAATATACTCCGAACTTAGACTACATGGGATTGGGAATTTGCAATTCTACAACTTAACTCCTTCAAACTTAATCGCCCGCTGGTGATTAGACGTGAAGACGAAGCGCATTAACTTTAAGCACATGGAACTCGGTGTGATACGGAAATGCGGGACGAGATTTTTCTCAAGTGAACCGATAAATAAAAATCATGAAAGGAAATGGATATAGTTTTCACTTGCTATTTTAAAATTGGAATAATATAGGTCGTTATGTTACTGTCTTTATGTATATCCCTGTATATAACATGTGAATGAATATAGGGCAATATAAGGATTCTTGAATTGAATTGCCTACTAGCTGAGTGACTTAGGGCACTCCATCATGGTTTAAGCCTTGTCGTGGCGGTGGGGCTTAGTAGTGTGGGGTGAACCCAGGTGAAACCAATTGAACCGCGGGGATTGCTCTTTGTATCCCTCTTATAGGGAGAGTATATAAAAGAGCAACAGGAGGAGGCGCTTTTGCTAGGGGTGAAGTTGGGGGCTCACCCCATTACACTGTCCCAAAGCTGATGGGGTTGTCCTGTGCGGGGCAATCCCTCTGTGGAGGAGGCGTCAGTCCTTTAGGGGACTGACTAGCCGTCGAGCTGACCTAATGTAGATCCCGGGCACCTCACCAATAGCGGCAGTGATGATAGCACTCGCGGTCGTATTTGTGGGTATTCGGCACTATAACGTGCCGCGAGTTCCACACACCACTGGACCCCACCCAGGGACGGCGAACGCGCGTAACTGCGTTTCCTCGCATCAACAAAAAATGTGATTTAGGGCAAAGCATCAGCTGATTAACCCCTATTCCGGTGGATGTTTATGGGATGCGAATAAGTAAGAAAATAATAATTGATGATTATGATGAATTCTTATCTAGTTGAAACACAAACATAATTCCGATTAAATAGGTAACTCATACATTATCCTTTTGATAAAATCATTACGGACTAACCGAGGGTGTACTGATAGATATTTTAATGAGAGGAAAGAAAAACTACCAGTTAGGTATTTCACTAGAGTTTGTTTCGTTCGTACTGCCACATTTTCTGACCTGTGCAGTGGTGAAATTATGTTTGGTAATGAATCACTACGTATCTGATTTTATTACTTTCTTATCTACGATATAGAATTATGGGGCAAACGAGCATTCGCAGCCCTTTTACGACTACCGACGCCCATGTACGTCTACGTAATTACTATGCCTATATGTTGCCTTCCTTTCCCTCCCCCCTAATAGGCCACCAGCTACTCATAATCCGCACAAAACGCGTCATTAAAGATGTCACTTTACGGCGGTATTATGTGATGTGACTGCTTATTTACTGAATGTAAAGGGAAAAGAAACCGTAAGTATCAGCTCCGATAAGTGATTGGAGTATCCTTCTTAAGAACGGACATGATTCTGTAGTGAAATGTGCTTAGGCAAAGTAAGCCTGGTAAAAGGTTACGCTCAGTCATATTGTATCACACGGTTTTACTCCTCATAATAATTCTTTTATACAGCGTGTCCTAAATATAGTTTCTTACGGAGTGAAGTCTAATAATATATAGACGATGGATTGCATTGTCACTTCTTGGTTCATAACATCACTTCACCTGGTGGTATGAAATCGAACCCGTAGAAATTTTTCTTTAATAAATAGTGGAAATTGTACAAAAATATTTTCATTCATCAAGCGTCCTCTACACTGAGTAGAGGTAGAGGGAAAACTCTATAATAGAGTATATATGATACTCTATATTTTGCGCAGTAAACTTTAACAACCGGTTGTTGATCCGTTTGAAATAACAATATCCGGTTTTTTGGAATGTTCGAAATTATCGGTGCGTCAGGTGCACACACCAATAATACGTACATTCAAGTTCATGCTTAAATTGATTTTGAATTATAATAAAATTAAATACATAACTGAGAATCAAATCGACTAAGATAATCAAATAAATTCTTCACTTTATCTTTAACCATGTAGTGGACTTCGGAATTCAATTCATGATAACCATTTATTTTTATCGCTATGCAAAATTTTCTATTATCATATTGAATTAGGGATTAGTAGTGGACGTTAAACTAGTGGTCGGACAGTGATCAATTTTTTTCAATCTATTTCATTACGAAATCCGTTTGGCTGTCTTAGTAAAACCTTTTCGTAACAGAAATAATAAATGTCAAATAAGTGTATCAAAAAAGTTGACACACACACTCATTTGACAGTACAAAACGTGTCTTAAAAAATTCAACTAAAGACGTATACTGTACAAAACAACTAAAGCTAAACAAACTACTGAAGACGAGGCGGTATGGTCACATGATCTTAGCCTGTCCTGAGGAACGAATAAAAAAAGAAAGGAAAAAGTGTCTTACACATGCAGGTGCATGTGTGGTGTGGCATATTGTATCTATCGTTTTCTGTACTAATATTACAAAGTGGAAACATTTGATCTTTTGTTTGCTTTGAATATGCACCGATACTACTGGACCCATTTGAAAAGCTCTTTTACCATCAGAATCTTAAATTGTATGTGATGAACTTATAATTTTATGTAATGAGGCCATATAACATTTTCCAAAAGGATCATTATGGAATTTCGAAGATGTGACCAGACTTGTGAAAAAATATCAAAGTTAGCCTTATTTCGCTGCAGAAATTATTGACAAAACCTGTACCGACATTGGATCATCGTTACTATGAATTTATATTTTTTATGTCTTTGTAAATAAATGAATTTTTGAAATATATCTTGAAGTAACCGTGCGCGTAAATTGAACTTACATTACATTAAAATGTTTGCTTTCCTTCTGCACATCTTCAACTCCTTCAAGTTTCAAACGCCCCCATTCGCGTATTTCTGTATAAAACGGATGGTAATTTTTTATCTTCATGTATTAATATATAAATAAAACATAGGAGAAAATCTTATTTTTATTCGGGAGTATCTAGGTAGTTAATGAACCATCTCAATCTCTATTAGAAGAGGTCATGTCCTACATTGTATATAAAAATTATATGATATACTCGGACAATGTATGTACTAAATTATCTTCTCAGCCTATCGGATTCGCTATCCATTTAATTCCTGATAACTAGTTTAAAGGCGATAAATACGTCGATTTTGTTGATTTATCTTGAAGCAACTATTTGTTATGGTATTTTAATTTATTTTTATGAGTTAAGTTAGGGCATACCAGGTCACTTAATGCAGCCAAAGTGTGAAGCACGTTTACCGATTAGATTGCTTTGGTGCGAAGCGACAACACTTATTTAGGAAAATAATGATAAGTTTTGTTTTAATAGTTTTAATAATAGTCTTAAGAATAACGTAGTTCTCACAATACATAACTTATACATTCAGAGTAATAATTAATTTTAGTAGGTATTGTGTATCGTTGTGTACTGCCCATAAAGCCTAAACTAGACTTTGTGGGCCTATGTATGTATCTATTTCAGATCTGAATGCCTGAATGGCTGCCTGCATTCGAGAAGGACCGGAATGAACGGAGCAGTTACCAGCGTGAAATAATGCGTAGCCTTTTTTTTTTGTTGACGCGGGGAAAAGCATTTAAGCGCCTTTGTCGGCCCTGGGTGGGGTGCAGTGGTCTGTAGGGCTCGCGGCCGAATACCCACAAAAACCACCGCGAGTGCCGCCTCATTTTTTTAGCCCCATCGCCACGGCAAGGCTTGAACCATGGTGGTGCATTCCCCACCATGGTTCGATTTTACGTTATTAATTAAAGGTTACGCTTCATTATGCGTAACCTTTCTTTTCTTTATGGTGACGAAGGGGAATGCACTTACGCATGTTACCTGGGGACCCGGGTAGGCCCCAGCCCTATGTTGGACTCGGCAATTGGATAGCAATATTAACTAAACTCCTACGGGAGCCTTCAGCCGCTATTAATGGAGAGTCACGGATTTGCAGGCATCAGGATCCCTCCCGCGACAGGCTGGCCTCGGCGAAGTGGACAGACTTCACCTCCTCGGGGACTGTCCGGCTACGCTATGATTAGTCCCAACGACGCCGATGATGCTCGACTTTGACAAGTCCCCTCCGACAACCGATGTCAGATCGTGACGCAGCGCCGCCCATCTCGGGAACGGCTTGAGGGTGTACTGGGCCGAGTCCACCACCACGTCACAATCGTAACTACGAGTCGCCGGCTCCCTGTGGGCCGTCCGACACAGATGCTCACCGAAGCAACCAGGCCCGGTGAGCACCTAAATCAGACGGAAGTTGAGTTATCTGCGTCTAAGGCGCATCCACCGCTCGAGAGCCGGGCGCAAGGCAGCCGTTATATCTCTACCATACGGCTGCCGCGCCAGGTCCATAACGGCACACGGCCTAACCGGCGGACCCGCAGGATCTCGTCATGTTTAGGCCGAGAGCTTCCTATCCGAGAGATAAGAGGAGGTGGAGGCTCGTCAGCCCCCTTAGGGAACAACTCCACGTGCACACATGGGGTTGCTCCGCACTATAGGACAACCCTATCGAATTTGGGACAGTGCAATGGTGTGACGTTCCCGTCCTCGCCCCTTGCCCCGTGCGTAAAAGCACCTCCTCCTGTAGCTCTTCTTAAAAGAAGGTTACCGAGAGCGATTGGTCCTCCTGATCCTTAGCCCCTCTTCTTATAAGAGGGGTGCAAAGATCCCTCGGTTCAATTAGCTTCGCCTGAGTTCACCCCAGTCTACTAAGCCCCACCGCCACAACAAGGCTAGAACCATGGAGGGGATGATGCGTAACCTAACCAGAGATACTCCCACCATATGCTTAGCATCCGATAGGTCAACCGTTCTCCATAATAAGATAGCGGCATCTACGGTAGATCGTCCGATGGTATGGCCAAATTGTTGATTACTATGAAATGTAATTCCATTAGGGATTAGACGATTTACAGCGAGCCTTTCAAGTATTTTACCCAGGTTCGGCAGCAGCATTATGAGGTGATCAATTTTATATTATTTTATACAACCCGTACACGCTTGTATGATAATGAGGTTAGAGAAGGTATCGTCGCCGGAAGCTTTATTGGTTAGCAATTGGTTGACAATAGTAAGTAGTTCCTGTATAACAGATAAGTCTGAGACTGGTGCGTAGGCAGGCTGTAAAGATTGTAGCTTAACTTCCCGATGGTACTCAGTGTCATTATACTGAGTCATCAGGAATCAATATATCTAGGAAGGCTTTCGTCGCATCTTCTAAATTATAGGTGAAGGTGTTATTGAATATTAGAAATAAAAGAAGTGTCTTTATCTCTATTGGGTTTAAGCTCATGGTAAAGAGAGGACTACGAACCTTCCTTATCGAGTCTATTGGCAGCGTTTCTTAAAGTTCCACAAGAGTTGTAATGTAGGAGTTCTCAATTACGTCATAACCCAGTTTGCGAATTCTTTTAAGTTTACGTCTTGTCCTCCTGAATTTCCGACGCACAACGCATAAATTATCATTCCACTATTTTCATTTTTTAGATTTTAACATTGGCTTCCTACCTAAGGCACAGACACAGTGCAGACGTCTGCACAATACATAAAGGTATTAGTCAACATTTCAGCACTTTCGTCTACGGTTAGGTCAGAGCGAGTGAAGTCCTTAGCATGTGAAGCCTCACATGCTAAGGACTTCACTCTTGATAGCCATCAACGATTGCAATAGAGCTCAGTCACCGTTCTTGTTGTTATATCTATAGTTATTGACTACAATTGGTGATACACGCGGGAGCGCGTGGGAGAACTCGTATATAATGAAACGGTGGTCACTGCATGAGGTGTTTATCATATTTTAGTTTCTGATATCGAGCTCTGATATTGTTTCTTGAGAAAGTACGAAATCTGAATCGTATTCGGACGTAATTTGTTCCAGTTCAAGTAACTCGTGTTTATTTTATTATAGACGTTAATTTGACATATGGCCAGTACTTACTGAGATCTAAATTCTTGAGAGAATTGGAGAAAATTAGGCTTTGGAAATCTTTTCAGCTCAAAGTTTATATATTGGTATATTTACCAGTATAGAAAATTTTACATTTTTGCTGAAAATTAAAAAAAAAACGCAAGAAATAATAAAATTGAAACAACTTTCCTCGCTTACTTTTCGTTAAAAAATTATAAAATATTTACTTAATCTTATAATATACACTATTAGGTGTTAATCGTAAACAAAGATTAAGTCGCCAAATAGTGCCTTTTTTAAATTAAGTTTTAAAGTTTTAAGAAAATTTGGTATACCAAAAAAACACCCCTCTTCCAATACTACCTTGTAATAAAAACGTTAAAACGTTAAATGAAGGACTTGTAGCAACACTACCAACATATGTAAAACTTATCCTATTTTTGTGATCGGTATGGAAAATGTCGGTGCCGAATTTCATCCAAATTAATTTTAGATTTAGTGTGAGTGTTAACAAACATATTAAGAAACTTTCGTATTTATAATATTAGTAGGGAAATTGTTATATGATATGGAATTTTATACCACCTATTATGTCTTTCTGATTGTGCCCATGTATAAGCACGAAAACGCAGCTATTTAGTTAACTTCAACGTAACATCCGCACGACTATAGATGTGTTACCCGCTCCACCCGCCCAACGGGCCACTGGCACATAGGCATGTAAAACCCTGCGAAAGTGGGATCTCGTCACCGTAAGATCAGATTGATTCCGGGCATGAGGCCAGCATCGAGGCCCGTAGTCCTCTCAATGAGAGTACCCATTTGAGAGAAGCCGAGGGTTGTCGTCCACCCGGACCTCCTCCCCGTTCGTGCCGTCCCAATTCTGTTGCAATGCTGATATGGTACTCTTACCAATTATCTTTTGACAGTCACATACAATCACGTGACACAACTCATCAAAATATAACAAGCACAAAGTAATGATCGCACTTACTTCGAATTACACACATCCTTCGGTCGAAATAGAAATAGGGGCCATATGAAACACGCCAATATAGAACCACTGAGATAATACGTTGTGAAGAAGAAAATAAATTTGGTCTTGCTATTTTCTTTGCTGGTAACCTTCTTGTAAATATACGTCGTCACCAAAACGAACAGAGCGAACAGAAGTTTGTCCAACATTTTTACTGTATTTTATTGCCGGCAGAGAATACTATAGTTTAATACGTGTGACACGTTCATTGTTTTCATACATACTGACTTATCAGTCATTAATTATTGTGCGGCGCTTGGGTTCCATGATAAAATATGTTCTATTTTATTAGTGTTTTCGTGTAAGGGGTGTGGCAGGGCCGTAATAAGCTATCGCTTAGATCTGTGAAACTCGCATACACCACAAGCATGCGATCTCTCTATACCATCAACATACATATTTTTATAGTATGGGGGGCAAATGAGGTATCGGAGCCTTGTTACAACTAATGACTCCCATAAGCATCCGTAGTATTGTCGTGCGTGTCTTGAGATGCGTTGCTCTTCTTTCATCCAAGTTTCCAAAGTGCCACCGGCTACTCACAAACTGCACGGGACGGCGTGGCTGTAACTACGGCGGTTTCATTTGAGCGGTCCTCGGTCATGTGAAGAGAATTCGGCTGCAATGCAGCATGTTACTCCCGAAACCACACATACCTCTTACGAACACATTAAAAGACTGTAGAATTATTTTTTATTCAATAAGTCAAATAATCGCAGCTCTTAATTTTAGAGGCGTAGTCCCCTTTAAGGTTGGCCGACTTACACGTGAGGTCGAGTATTACCGCCAGTTTGGCCTCCGCCGCCACTTTGACCTCCTCGGCCCCGCACCTTTCGACGTCCTCCAGTCCAGTAACCCTCGGTAAGGCCAGTGAAGAAAAATCTTCCAGAACTTCATAGTTCAAGGCGATCCCCCCCAGGGCGCCCCCCGCCCCTTTCCTTCGTCAAACCCGACCCTTCCCCCCAAACCCATCCGCCCTGACATGTTCACGCCTTATAGGCGAGAATAAGTAACAAACTACGCGAATTTTAGACAAAACCCCCCACACAAGAACGACACAGACGAAAATACACGAAACTGCACGGAACACCACAACGAAACAGAGAAACAAGCAACACGACACAAGTAAGTCGCCCACACGCCCCTGCCCCGGGACCGAACGGTCAAAACCAGGACAAGTCTATATAGACGACTTACTGATTTTTCCGATACGAAAGCCAAACTACAAAAATATAAATATCTCGGCAACCCGACCCCGCATCAGAAAAATTTCAACACCGAAAATTGCGCCTCCAGTAGACCTAACGATCGACAGCACAGACACTATGATCCCAATACTAAGCGTACATCAAGTACCGGAAGAACAGAGTCATCGGTCGGCCCTCAACCAAGCAAATATTTGCTAACTATATTTGGACTCTATTGAATCTTCTCTTAACGCGAATAGAATAATACATCTCGATTACAATATCTGCCGACGTAACGTCGTACGCCTCGATTACAATATCTGCAGACGTAACGTCGTACGCCAAAGTTCTGATGCAACGGGGCTAACGGGGTGAGACGAAGGGGGAACGGGGTGGGCTCGCATTCCGAGGTCTAAACTGAAGGGACAGTGTAGTTACGTAGAGGTAGACACATCCACGTGTCACTAAATATGTAGCTAATCTAACTTGAGATAGGAATCCCTAGAAAGCAATATACACCTTAGGTAGATCCGTAGGAAATTTAATATGTTTTAATGTAAAGGTTTACATTACATTTAAAGGTTTTGTATGGTTAATAAGAAATTCACCAATAATGTATTAATATGGATGTAATAATATATTTATGTACAACATACGGAATTCAATCGGATTTAGTAACACAAGTTTAAACAAGCTTAAGAGTTAGTTAGTGTGTCTGAACGCGCTAATCTCAGCAACTAGTTGTCTGATTTGCAAAATTCTTTCGATTTAGTAATAAGTTATACAGAATGTTCCAATAAACCTGTCACATATTTTAACGGGGGGAAAGGGAACATTATCCGTATTCAGACACAAAAGGAAGTTCGGGGCAAGAACATCACCGATCAAGTGACATGAGTGTTCAAAGTTTTAAAAATATCAAACTGTTTTCACATAAAAACAGGTAAAAGTAATAAATTTAAACATTTGTACATGATGTGTTTTTGCATTTTACGCTAAATAATTAAGAAAGAGCATTATAATTATCGCAACGGTACTGTAACGTTATTTACGTTACATTTTCGGTGCCAGATTTCATCCAAATTAATTTTAGATTTCATGTGAACGATAGCAAAACTCAGAAACTTTCGTATATATAATATTAGTAGGAAAATTATTACATGATGTGGATGTTTATACCACCATTTTTGTCTCTCCAGTTCTGCCTATGCACAAGCGCGCGACCGCCACCATTTACATATTCTTAAGGAGTGGGTTAATGTCTAATTGGATACGGCGGTGGAAATCAACTAGGAAAATTAGTCAGAAAGTATCAAACCCAGTGTCATATGTTGAGGCGAAATTAGCAAAATCTTTCCCATACGGAATCTCAACTCTGTCACACAGTGACGAAAGAGTCAAATAATCGCAGCTTCCTGTCTTAAGAGATGTATTATTCTATTCGCGTTAAGAGAAGATTCAATAGAGTCCAAATATAGTTAGCAAATATTTGCTTGGTTGAGGGCCGACCGATGACTCTGTTTTTCCGGTACTTGATGTACGCTTAGTATCGGGATCATAGTGTCTGTGCTATCGATCGTTAGGTCTACTGGAGGCGCAATTTTCGGTGTTGAAATTTTTCTGATGCGGGGTCGGGTTGCCGAGATATTTATATTTTTGTAGTTTGGCTTTCGTATCGGAAAAATCAGTAAGTCGTCTATATAGACTTGTCCTGGTTTTGACCGTTCGGTCCCGGGGCAGGGGCGTGTGGGCGACTTACTTGTGTCGTGTTGCTTGTTTCTCTGTTTCGTTGTGGTGTTCCGTGCAGTTTCGTGTATTTTCGTCTGTGTCGTTCTTGTGTGGGGGGTTTTGTCTAAAATTCGCGTAGTTTGTTACTTATTCTCGCCTATAAGGCGTGAACATGTCAGGGCGGATGGGTTTGGGGGGAAGGGTCGGGTTTGACGAAGGAAAGGGGCGGGGGGTGCCCTGGGGGGGATCGCCTTGAACTATGAAGTTCTGGAAGATTTTTCTTCACTGGCCTTACCGAGGGTTACTGGACTGGAGGACGTCGAAAGGTGCGGGGCCGAGGAGGTCAAAGTGGCGGCGGAGGCCAAACTGGCGGTAATACTCGACCTCACGTGTAAGTCGGCCAACCTTAAAGGGGACTACGCCTCTAAAATTAAGAGGGCCGCGGAATCCATCAGGGAGATGATAGAGTCCCGGATGGTCCGCGCGGAGGATGGGGAGGTGAGGCGACTGAAGGCCGACAACGCGTGGTTACAACAAGAGCTGGGTAACCTGCGCGAGGAGGTCCGCGCCTACAGGCGGGACTTTGAGGAGGCGCGGAGGAAGTCGGCCGTGGGGACGGAAGGAGTCACAAAGTCGTCTGACTTAATGAAGGAGATTGCCCAGCTGGTATATATTCCCCATATCGTAGACGCACGCATATCGGGTCTGGAGATGCGGCTCCCTCCTGCCCCACCCTGCTGCCCGCCTCTTGCTGGGGACAGCAGGCCACTGGTGGAAGGAACTCGGCCGCCATAGCGGCAACAAAGACGGTGCTAGCAGCCAACCCCACTAAAGATGCGGATGTGAGACCCAATTTGCGGGAGTTCCCGGCCCTTCCCCAAAGTACAAAGGGGAAGGGTAAAGGAAACGGGAAGGGAAACAAGCCAGAGTGGCCTGAGTGACGTGGTCACCGCAGAGCGTCTTTCGACTGCGGTGGCAAAGGAGGGGGCTGCCACCCGGGCCAGGTCTCCGTGCGCAACTATCGCATGGGGCAGTTCGGCTTGGGCTCGGCTCACATCGAACTCCCGGCGACAGCGGCCAAGAAGCTGCTCGGTGATGGGAGCGTAACGATGGGGTGGTGCCGCGTCACCGTGCACTTCCTGCAGGCGCGCCCCAGGCACCGCTACCGTTGCATGGGGACGGGACACGTGTCCAGTACTTGCCCTGTTGGCACTGACCGCACCAATTTGTGCTACCGCTGCGGTCAGCCCGGCCACAATTCCGGTGGGTGTTCTGCCACCGCTCGTTGCGCGGTGTGCACGTACGCCGGCAGACCGGCGGTCCACGTGATGGGGGGCATGACATGTAAGCTATCTGTAGCGCCTTTAGTAGAACCCGGTCCACTTCGTCAAGACACGGCGTCGTGGGGAATGTCATAGGGTAGCCGGATTGTCCCGAGGAGGTGAAGTCTGACCTTTTCGCCGGGGCAAGCCTGTCGCTGGTGGGGTCCTGTTGCCTGCAGACCCTCCACTTATACTGGATGAAGGCTCCCGTATTACTACCCAATGGCCGAGTCCAACATAGATCTGGGGTCTACCCGGGCTCTTAGGTATCATGCTCTTAGGTAACTGCATTCCCCTTCGTCACCAAAAAGAAAAAAAAAGGGCCGACCTATAATACTCACGTAACTGAGTGCTTAAGGTGAATAGATATCTATTCGTTTAAAGCACTTATCATATTTTACACATTATTGAAAACTGCTAAAGAGTCATAAACATTGTCTTTTTTTCCAGCGTCCACTACTCAAGTTACCTTACTTTTGCAATAATTTCCTAGAAGGCTCACTTATTGGCCTCCACTCCACAAGGTAAGTGTGCAAGTTTGCTTCAGCTGATTGCAGACTGACAGGTGACCGTGTGTTTGGATACTGTAGCACCTGCAATTAACATCTTCGTTATACCCCCCATTGATTTACATACTAACTTGCATCGTTGATTTGTTCGTTTGTTTTTATTTCTTATTTTCATAAACATACAATATATTTTTATTGAATGAAACCAACGAACAGGTTTGTCTTGATGCCTAGTGCATTACGACATTACTCTGTTCACAAAATAACAGTAATTTTGTGATAAATAGTTTCATGATGCATTTCATCCACACACACACACACACGCACGCACGCACGCACGCACGCACGCACGCACGCACGCACGCACGCACGCACGCACGCACGCACGCACGCACGCACGCACGCACGCCCACACGCACGCACGCACGCTCTCTCTCTCTCTCAACAACAAATTAACACAGCTACAACAACAACAAATCCTGTGAAAACAGTTTCAATAGTGTAACCACATCAATAAATCAGTTATATACTTATATGTGTTGGTGGGTTACGTCAGGATGGTCTCTAGATGAGGCAAACTATAACACATCAACGAGGCACACATACAAGGTGACCTCATCTCGTGGCTTTCGCAGCCGTACAGGATATCGTATGTGTCTAACACGGGCACCAACTGTCATAGCTGTTATCGCAATACAGACTATGTAAACGTCTTGACAGATGTGAAAGAAAAACATTCGCGCAATTATAATACATAAAAAGAAATAACCAAAGCCGCGAGCTTTCTTACATTGCAAGATATAAGAAGTTTTGTAAAATTGTTTTTATTTCAAAAGCTGTATGTTGTAAACGAATATGGTGATTGCATACAGATTTTGGCACCGCTCATTTCCAAATTTTTTTTTCGGCAAATTCGACAACCACACATTCTATTGTGAAGTGAATTCTGTTCCTAATTCCATTGTAAATTTTTTTGATGGGATGAATTTACGCATTATTTTAAGATTTATTTTATAGTATATAGGGACTTTACGACGACCACCGAATGGTCCCCACCCATGGAAACATGGATTATTGTGTGCAGAAGCATTGCCCTCCTTTCCTCTCCTGTAGAGGCAAAAAAAAAAAAAATACAAAACCACAAGAAAGGTGACGGCTTAGCTGTCAGCTCCGTCTCAGCTTCACCGCTGTGTCACGTGGATGAGAGGTACCTACCAGTCATGCCAGTCAAATTCGGCCGCAATCCAGCATGGCGCTACCTCTTACCAATAGTTCTCTAGATTTTGTCCGATTTTGACAGACGCATATGCATGAAGTGCAATTCGACCATAGGACAAGAGAGGAATTATGTGTGTGCTACTTTAATAGATAAAAATATAACATTACCACCAATTCGCTCTGTCTACCCCGTGAATAGATTCTTACTTCGGCAAGTTACAGACTAAAATCGTCCTCAAAAATCGCTCTATACACGGGTATCGCATATGGATATATGTTCAGTAATTTTTTTTGTAAATCCGACACTTTTTGTTGACTTTGTTATATACTCATATATAATAAGAAGAAGACGGTAATCAATTTATACGGAATCCATAAACATATATTAACTATAAGTAATTGTTTGACCTTTGTAATCATTAAATAAAGCCTACATCGTAGATAATGCTTACGACATGGTCAAATATACTTGTCGAACAGATAAGCTAATTACGTATGACGACGTTAGGATTATGATTACAATATTACAAGCTCTTACCTATGGCTTCGGTCATTTAAAATTTATCCATTTTTTTCGGAATATAAAGCAGTCTGGATAGTATTCCAAATTGTAATTTATGCCAAAGGAGACGTTTCATTTGTGCGCCGCATATGGTGGTATTGGTGTATGCATATCTAAATTTATCGACAAAAATGCGCCTTATCACACTGAAAGTACTACTACATTTGTATTTTTATTTCTTTTCTTGTCGTCATTATCAGCCCTTATCGGTCCACTACTGGACATAGGCCACTTTCAATGAAAGCCAACATGACCGATCTCTTGCTACACGCATCTATCCCGGACCAGCTGCTGCACGAAAATCGTCTTCCCATCTGGTGAACGGTCGACCAACACTTCGTCTTCCTCAACGCAGCCTCCATTCCAGAACCTTAATGGCCCATCTGCCATCTGATCTTCTGAGCCTGTGACGAGCCCATTGCCACTTCAGTGAGCCTATTCTTCGCATGATGTCGGAAACTTCAATTTTCTGCCTTAAAACTTCGTTACGAATTCTATCGGACAAAGAAATACCCAACATGTGTGACGAAGCTTCCGGAATGCTGCTCAACCCAACTGAATCATTTTATCGGCTTCCTTTTTGAAGTCATGTCTACCTAATTGAAATTGTTGCCCAAGGTGGACGTACTCGTCTACGACTTCGAGAATCACGTCATCGACGTTGACCTGCCCAGGGAGAACGTGTTCGTTGTACATGACCGTTGTCCTGTCCAAGTTCATTCTAAGGCCAATTGGTTAGGAGGATTCATTTAAGCCGAGCAACTTTTCCTGCAAGTTATCCAACGATTCGGCCGACACAACGACATCGTTGGCGAAACGAAGATGTGAGAATTACTCGCTGTTAATATTCATGCCGCGTTCTGCCCAGTTTAAAGTCTGAAAGACGTCGTCCAATGCATTATTGGCCCTGTTTGAGCCCCGGAATTAGAACGGGCATAAAAGCAGCATCATATGTATAATGCTCTTAGTACCTCGACGTATTGCCAATCGCTCTGACATCGCTGCAAAGCTTCCAGAACAGCCCAGGTTTCGACAGAGTCGAACGCTTCTTCATAGTCCACAAAGGCAAGGTACAACAGCTGATTGTGCTCATATATCTTTGGTACAACTTACTTTACCTTTTTGTGAAAATGTGGTCCATGGCGCTCTACGATGTGTGCCAAATCCTCTCTGGAACCCAGCCTGCTCCGGTGACTGGAATTCGTCTATGTGGTGAGACGATTCGTCGATACTCTTGAAAGCAATTTGTAATAATCTTCTCTTGTATGAGAATATATTTCATTGTCTGTGGTGCGCTCCAGTATTGCAGCCATATTTTGTACGAACAATGACAGATGACAGATGTCAAAGACGGTTTGTTGGCCGTTGGGATGACTGACACTTTCGAAGACAGTGTTGTACACCAGAACAAGTTTATATTTTTTTAAATCGGAAGTTAATTGGTGTTAACTGTGTTTTATGAAACTCCACGCCAAGGGTTCATATAAAGACAAAACGTCTTCTTTAATTTAATTCCATTCGGTAGTTTTTTTCATGAAAGAGTAACATATCATTCATTTATACTTGCAATCTTTCGCTTTCATAATAGTACCTAGTAAATATATAACCAAGTTATGGCCTAATGGGCTGTGAAATTCAGGGATAGTTTCATAGGATTAAGTCATCACGCTGTAGGTAAGGAAATCTGTCATTGTAAATGTGATTTATAGCGTTGGTATTTCTCGCTTGTTTATCATAATACTGGTAATCTTTAAGTGATTTTATAGTGTAGGGAAGCAAATCGGTAGACGAAGCCATCGCTGTAAAGTGACAGCTACACTGTCATTTTTCGTGCGGTTTGTGAGTCACCGGTGGCCCACTGCAGGATAGGAGAAAAGTAGGGCAACGCATTTCAATGACAAGAATAAAGCAGATGTCCATAGGGCGTCGGAAGTCGCTTCCAATGCTCGTTACCCCACCTAAGCACTGCATCAATCAGTCACCTGCTCCCTATCATGGTTCAAGCCTTGTCGTGGCGGGGCTTAGTAGCCTGGGGTGAACCCAGGCGAAACTAATTGAACCGAGGGGGATCTTTGCACCCCCTTATAAGAAAAGGGGGCTTAAAGATCAGAAGGAGGTATCGCTCTCGGTACCCCTCTTTAAAGAAGAGGGAACCTAAGAGCAACAGGAGGAGGCGTTTCTGCGCACGGGGCAAGGGACAACAATGGTAACCTCACCCCATTGCACCATCCCAAAGTCGGTGGGGTTGTCCTGTAGTACCAGGCAACCCCATTTCTGGAGGTGAAGTTGGTCCCTTAGGGGCTGACTAGCCGTCAAGGTGCCCTGATGATTTGTTGTTCCGGGGCACCACATCAAGGGCGGCACTGATGGCACTCGCGTTGGATTTTGTGGGTATTCGGCACTATCATGTGCCGCGAGTCCCACACACCACTGGACCCCACACAGGGCCGGTGAAGGCGCGTAAATGTGTAACCCCGAGTCAACAAAAAAAGTCAGTCTCCTGCTAGTCAACAATGATGAGTATGCGGGGCCGGAGGTTGACCTTTTTGTAAAAGTATAAACCACTGTAACATACTGAATTTGATCATTTCTATACGTAACAGACAAATAGGCTTATCTGAAATATGAGCTATAAATTTTAAATTACAGCGGCCTAATGACACGTTTTGATTAATCGTTTAATTATACGTAAAACAATTTTCTGCTTTGCCCGAATTAATGATCGCTTAATGTGGCTTGGTTCATACATCGTTACCTTTGATTATGGTGAAAATATTGTTTTTTCTTGTGGCTCTCCGCACGTTTGCTAGTATCAATGGCGCATATCCTACTCTTTTCAGAGATTATAAGTTTACCAAATTGAGCGAGATGGGCAAGCAAATGTTCTACGCACCGGGCGTTCGTAAGTTTCGTTTTTTTTGTTGCTGAAAGCGCATGCCTGCTATTTGTTTAATTTTTTTAAATTTGTGTAGCCATTATGGCTACACTCACGAGCAAGCCGTATGGATTAAGCAGATGCATTATCCTTCTCTCACCCCATCCCCCAATGCGCCACAGACATACGAAATGCGACAGCATAGCAACTTCACGGCTCCATCATGTGAGCTAAAAATACCTCACGTGTCGTGCCCAATTCGGCGGCAATGCAAAATAGCGCCGTCATCACTTACTTGTGTGCAGCATGGCACTTGTGTGTGCGTAATGCGATACACTTGCAATGTCAAAAATTTTGTTACACATTGGACATTAGGTTGCATGGATATTGGGTGTCGGTAGTAAGTGAGTACTCTCGCTACCGCTTCTTTTTCGATTTTATTCCCACTGTATTATCTTCCTAGTTCAATTCTGCTGCTGTAGCAATGGCACTATCTCTTGCTACTTCGATTCTGATATTGTACCAATGCCAATATCTCTTGCTAGTTTGTTTCAGCTGCTGGTATGCCAATGGCACTATCTTTTGATAGTTTGATTCAACTGCTGCTGTACCAAAGGAACCAACCATCTTTTGCTAGTTTGATTCAGCTCTTGCTATACCAATGGCAGAAACTCTTGCTAGTTTGAATCAGCTGCTACTGTAACAATGGCACTATCTTTTGCTAGTTTGTTTTAGCTGCTGTTGTAACGATGATAATGTAAAATATTTAAAAGGATTCATATAATTTGCATACTGATAATGTAATATGTGTCTGTTTTTAGATCCGCTGTGTGCGGCCAAACATGGAAGCTGCATTCCACGAGCGAAATGCGTCGAGAGCAAGATGTTGTACCTATCGCGCGTGTGTTACCAGCATGACCTTGTCTGCTGCTATGACGACTCTATCCAGTTCGTGAGCGTCGGAAAAATCTGATTTAACATGTTCTATGACAGACAATAAATTATCGATCAGAAATATTTGCATTATATAGCAATGGGCTTCTATTAAGGGTTAAGGCTATATTGCGACTGAATGGTGCTGACACTAACGGGGAGGTATCTCTCGCTCACATGACACCGCCTTAAGTGAAGACTACATTGTCCCTTTCGTGATGCCTGTACACAGCCTGTGGCCAATCGTAGTGTTGGACAAAAAGAGGGCATCGTATGTGTAAGACAGTAATAATGCGGTTGTCCGTGGGAGTCGGTAGCTATTGAAAAGCTTCGGTTTAAAGTTGGCCCACTATGTTATAAAAAAAGCGTAAACTCCGAGGTTCGGGAGGAGTCTGCCCAGCGCACTCGCTGCCTTCACGACCTTCGGTCCCAACATTGCGAAGTGTGGGCCGAAGGTCCACCCTCCGTCAAGGATGAGCTCCAGATTTTTGATATGGGGGCTCAACTTGACCCTCTCCTCTCCTATGTGCAGAGCGGCCCTCGGTGGTGGCCGCCTGCGGCCGGTCCCGCAAAAGAGAAGGGTTTCGGTCTTGTCTAGTCTAACCCGAAGCCCTAACCTCTCTATGCGGCTGATCACGAGGCTTAGACCGACCTCGGCCATCCGAACCACCTCCGTCTTGTCTTTCCGCGGGCATACACGAGGGTGTAATCCGCGTACCATATGACACCCATCCCGGCGAGGGCCTCGCAGGACCCAGTCGTAGCTGACGTCCAACAGCCTTACGAGATAGGCGCCTCCCGTATCACGCTGTGCGGGAGACTGTTGAAAGCGTTCGCGATGTCCAATAACATCACGACCACCATCTCCCCCCTTTGTACCGCCTCACCCGTCACCACCCGCAGGCGCTTGAGGGCATCGAGAGCATGGTCGACCGGCGTGCTCGGAAACCAAACTGTGACTCCGAGAGTCCTGGTCCCGTGCCATCCTCAAGATGCTGAACGAGACGGGAGGCCACAATGCGTTCCAAGGCCTTCCCAGTCGAACCAACGACGCCGAGTCCAATCGGCAGAGCCTACCCTCCTTCCATGCCCCCGGGAACTGACCAGACCGCAGACAATGGTCGAAAGTTTCCCGGAGGCTAGGGGGCTATCCCCGAGGTACACGAGAGAGATACCCAGCACTCTCCCGTGCACCCAGTGCCCTCATCTTTCTCTGGAGGCGAGACAGAATCGCCTCTATTTCAGCATCTGCGACGGGTGGCGGAACACCTTCCCCCTCGTCCGACGTCTGCCTAGCCATCCAGGGGGGCATGAAGCCCACGGGTGTGTCGTCCTGGGGTCGTCTCCGCCTGCTCCGGGTGCATTTACTCCTTGCCCTGTTGCAGGCGGCCCGGTTGTCGGATAATTCGGCCGTCCACTAATAGAGCACCCGCCGCTGGGGCGGACTCATCGCGGGAGGCATGGCTCTAAATCCGACAGCGGCGGGAGGCTCCAACGGCCGACGATGGCGGCCTCCTCTACTAGCTCCCATGTTGAGCCTTGTGAGCGCTCAATGCGGAAACCGGCTTTTCCCCCTGGACGACGTTGACGTCGGAGGAACGGAAGTCGGTCACACCCCGAATCGTATGTAGCGGAAGTCCGAGAGTGTCTCCATCTCCGTCTCCATCCTCCACCCCTCCACTCTGCGCGCGATGGCCGGCGTGGCGAAAGTGGCGTCCACTACGGAACCTCCCGACCATCGCACTCACGTCTAAACTGTCCCTATATTGAGAAGAGACAGTCCAGCAGCTACCACCCACTTCTCCACCTCCCTCCCTTTCGGGTTCGTGACCGGGTTATCCCAAGCCGTGGACTTGGCATTGAGATCTCCTGCCACAAACACCTGGAACCTTGGGGGGTAAGCTGGGCAGCTTACCCCCAAGGTTCCAGGTGTGTGTACCAGCGGCCCTGGAGCTGACTGAGAAACTGTTCCAGACCGCCAGATTGCGGTTCGGATAGATATATACCCCTACGAACGCCACTTCTCCCCGAACCGCCGCCACGTACCCGCGGCCCCTCGCTTTGGCTACGAGGGGCGGGGGGGTTGCTCCAGGCCACACCACGATCGCCTCCGAGCCGTCGGTGTCCCCAGCCCAGATTACGGAATTTACGCGTACGGCTCGGCCACGATCGGGACAATCGCCCGTTCCGCCATGGAAAGGAAAACGTCCTGGGCCCTGGTGGAGTGGTTGACGTTCGCCTGGAGAACGCTGAAATGGCGAGGTATTTTAGGCTGTCTCTACTTGCGATCCCGAACGGTTCCCCCTCTGAGAGCGAGAGTGAACTTTCCCACGCTGGACGGGGGGCTTACATGACATGGGCATGTCCCATCACGTGGCCCGCCTGTCTGCCGGCGTCCGCGCGACGAGCGATAGTGGAACACCCACCGGGCCTTGTGGACGCGCTGACCGCAGCACACATTTGTGCGGTCAGTGCAACCGGGGCACGTACTGGACACGTGCCTCATTCCCAGGCAGCGGAAACAGTGCCTGGGACGTGCAGCGAAAAGGTAGATGTTCACGCGGCTCCACCCCACCGCTATATTCTTTGCTGCCGGGAGCTCGCCCGAGCCGAACTGCTCCGTCCGAAGATTCCGCACAAGGACTTGGCACGGGTTCCAGCCACCCTCCTAGGCCACCACAGTTAACAGTCTTTCTGCAGTGACCGCAGCGCTTAGTCCCGAGAGCCTTAGATCTGCCTTCTTCTCGGGATATAGAACCTCCGCATCCTCCACCAGAACCTCCTTTAAACATGTTGCGCGCACGTTGGCCTTTTCGCCGCTGGTAGAACCGGGCAACTCAATCAGCCTCGCCCCGGTCGCCGATTGGCGAATCCGGAGGTGAATCTCTTTCAATAATGCCGTTGCACTCCTTCTCCGCTGCCTCAGGCCGTAATTTTAATATTACAGTCGAGGAGCGAGTGAGTGCCAATTTCGGCTTTGCCGCCTCCTTCTTCTTGCCCTACGGCCCTGAAGCCGACGGCTTATGCTGCTTTTTTGCAGGCGGTGCTGGTGCTGCCGGTTTCTTTGCCGTCTTGCGGCGGACGACGTCCGTACATGACGTTGACCCCTCACCTCACTTGGTCATTCTCCTCGTGCCTCTTCTCCGCTGGAGGGGGAGCCTTAGAATTTGAGGAGGATGGCCCGAATGCCGTCCATTCTTGCTCCCTAGCTTTCCCTTTTCCCTTACCCTTGCCTTGCCATGTTGAGGGAAGGAATGGGAACTCCCGCGCATCCGATCGGTCCACTTCCGTGACGGTTGCAGCCGATGACGTCGTCTTAGCCGCAATGGCGGTTCTAACTTGCTTCGCCAGTGGCTTGTTATCCACAGCAAGTGGGGTGCGATAAGGAACGGCAGGCGGGAGCCTTATCTCCAATCCTGAAATTTGTGCGTCCACAATGTTGCCGAGCAATTGGGCAACCTCCTTCATGAAGTCGGCCCTATTTGTGATTCCTCATGATTCTTCAGTCGACTTCTTCTTTGCGTCCTCAAACTCTCGAACCTCCTCTCAAAGGTTGCCCAGCTCCCTCTGCAACCGTGCGTTATCAGCTTTCAGCCGCTTTGTCTCACCGTCTTCAGTCCTCGATACCAGGGAGCATGTCCCTTATCGAACCAGCAGAACTCTTTATTTTAGAGGCGTAACCGCCCTTCAAACTTGCAAACTTACCGATCAGGTCCACGTTTAACAGGAGGTTTGCCTCTGCAGCCACCAAAACTTCATCAGCCACGCAGCACAACAAGACAGGAGCCGCCACCTGGCTATCTTCCCCCTCTCTCTCTCCTTCAAGAATGCTCTTCTCCTCAGTGCCGCCTAGAAGTCCTCCACCCTGTCCATTTCAACTCGCTCCCGGAGCTTTTGCTCCAGCAAGAGTGTGCGCCTTTCCTCATTTGGCCACACACCGCGATCTGGTCTGCATAGCCCCCGCCTCCGAGCCGGAGTCACCGCAACACTCGGTGAAAAGGCGCTTCCGCCCCAACTCCGCCTCGGACAACGAAGCCAATGAGGATCCTCAAGGACCTCATAGTCCAAAACCAATGAGCGACCTCCGCCCCTTCCCCTCGACGAATCCGTCCCCCCTTCCCGAAATCCATCCCCCCCCGACATGTTCTCGTCACAAAAATGAGAAAAGAGACACAACCACAAAGAACAAAATGAAAACAAAAAACCCAATTCCCGCAGGGATAACACCAACTTCGAAAAGTGATGCTAAAACTACAGAAATCCCGCCACAATCGTCCGACAAAAACAAAAAGTAACGAATATGATGCGAAATAACACCAAAATGACAAACAAGCCAAGAAAGACGCCACAAGCAAGTCGCCTATACACCCCTGCCCGGGACCGAACGGTCAACCAGGACAAGTCTATATCGACGACTTATTATTTTTCCTAGTACAAGAGCCGAGCCACAAAAATACGAATATCTCGGCCAATCGACACCGTACAAGAAAAAATGTTACACCCGAAAATCTGCATTTTTAATACCTTTCGGTAACCGCCACTGACACTATTGCCCCAATCTTCAGCTTACGCCTGGTACCAGAAAAACAGGTACTAGACAACGGTAATATATTTCATATTTTTTATTAATTTGAGAATTTTTTATATATATAAGATTTTTATTACAGAAATACGTATAATAAATACATAAACATCCTTGACCTTAGCGGGATTCGAACCCACAGCCTGTGGCGTAACACGCGGTCTAACCACCACATTCGACCACCAGCTGGCTCAGTTGGTAACGTGGCGGTTAGTCCGCGTGTTACGCCAAAGGTCGGGGGTTCGAATCCCGCCTAGGTCATGGATGTGTATATGTGTATTATATGCATTTCTATAGTAAAAATCTTAAATATGTATATAATATTTCTTAAATCTATAAGGATATTAAATATATTTCCGTTGTCTGGACACAAGTCCTGAAGATACTTATCACAGGACTAGGCCAACGTGGTGTGACGTGTCCACAGATATCATTATTATATTATTATTACCGACTGTGCCAGCCGGTCGGTATCAATGCGGTGACTATTGACGGCCATTAATATCCGAACGGTTATGTCATTACTTGACCACTGTTATGTGAGCCACGACAGCGAGTGGCTGTGACATATGTGGCGAGTGTCCTACGACTTCGGATGTCACTACGACGATACAGTACGGTTCCCAACAGTAGAGCACGTGACATGTAAATTAGATTAATATATCTTGTGGGACAGATCACAGACTCAGGGCCTTTGTCCAGCGGTGGACTTCTTCTGGATGTGGGCTCTGATGATGATATTCTGTGGCAGAAGTTGAATGGTATTTTCTTTTTTTGAATGAAAGTAATAGGTGGTGTAATTTATACATTGGAATTTTATCATATTAGGTGAAGAAAATCGAAAACGTGGCGCACAACTTTTAGCATTATAAATGCAGGTTTCATTGGACTAAGAAATAAACTTAGTGTATCCAGCTTCATTCATCATTATCATTTTGATGTTATTCAACGCAAATAAAGGTTACCATCAGGAATATTATTCTTATGCTACTTTTTATCCTGAAAAGAATCGTTCTCGAATCGTTAGGAAACCGGGTGGAAATCTGTCCTACAGTATTACGCCTCTCGGGTGTCCTTCCTCAGCCAGCGGCTGTTGGTTCTGCTAACAATATCGTTTGTCTGTACATGTACGCTTCCATATAAGCACAATACCGTGGGGAATGATACAAAGTGAAATGAACCAATACTTTAACACTATATATAATTGCGCAGTATCCAATAAGTGTAATAGCGTACTATCGCTAGGTGCTGTTAGAATTAAGTATTATTGCAACAATCGTATATTTCAATTAAGTTTTAAACCTAATTGTAAATTATACAGACCGAGAGAAATGGCATACGTCTCCGCTCGACGGGGTGAAAATTCCCTGCTCTGTTATGTATCCAGGCGCAACACGATGTATTATAAAAAGGGCCTAAGTAAGAATAAATGTATGAAATAAGGCCCGTTATGCAGGTTTGTGATTTATATCTACTTTGAATTATGGAACGTTTTTCGGTGTTTACTCGTAAATAAACCATGGCCCATTGGGGAGGCGGGAAGAGTGCAACGCATCGGCATAGTAATTGTGTTGATGTTCATGGGCGTCAGCAGTCATAAAAAAGCTAGGATTTCTCGTTTGCCCCCTATTCAATAAAAAAAATATGGTACATAATGTGAGCGTAGGCACAAGTGTACTTTCTGTTCCGTCATTAGTCATTCTTCTATTTCGATGGGAAGGGCAATCCAACACGACCGGAGAGAAATCAGGCACAGGTCCGACAGCTTAACGTGTTTTGCGAAATACAGATTTGTAACGCAGTCAATTTCCTGACTACGGACTGTTTTTAGAAATTGAACAATCCCAATAACAATTAGGTGCGACTCGGGACTCGAACCCAGGACCTCACGAGTGGGATTGAACCTACTTACCACTAGAACATGAGGCAGTCAAGTCACTTAAATACATATATACGCTCAACAAATAGTTCCTTTTGACGCAGCCGATTAAAATTACTAAATAACGCATGTAACAGAATGTTTCCAATTCCAACAGGTTTGAGAGCACAAAAAATGTAAAGAGTAAAGCATAAAGTGTTCGCGTAACGAGAAATAGTTGAAATATTTTCGGTTCCACCCGTCTGCAGTCCACTGTATACCGTTTCACGTGTTCCACTCAGTTGCACTCTTTTGTTGGTTTCCCCGTAACTCGTGTCTATCAACCTCTTACATGGACATTCAGTAGCTAATCTAACATTTTATTGGCAAAAGTTTAATATGTTATCATTTTTTTGGAGAACAGAGAAAAGCAGCAAAATCGTATCATAGTAATGCACGGAAAGATACATTTATTCAAGTTCGAGTTGATGTTAGCAAAGGTACGCTCCCGAAGTTCTTTTACAGTTTAGGGGGAAAAAACAAGCCCCTTCGCTGCTACATACGTCCATCAACAATCGCACGATTAATTGTTATGCAGATGCGTTGTCCTCCATCACTTCATCCCCTAAAGGGTCAGTGGTTATTCACAAAACCGCACAAAAAATAATGTATAATCGGCGATCATTGGATGGCTGTAGCTCGTAGACAAGAAGTACTTCCCCGGTTCTGCCGACCCGATTTGGATGCCGCAATTACACTGTCTCGTACTAAAGTAACTTATAGTGTAGTGTAAAATAAGTCACTAAAATAAAAGCTCATAAGTCGCCTGAAATTAAAAATCCAGCATTATAATGTTTCACGTAAAAGGCACAGTAATACATATGTTTGGATTTAAAAGCACAGGGACATAACATCTAGATCTTAATGAGTTCACACTCGTACAGGAACTGGCACAATTCTAGCTCTCGCTGGAATTGGGTTATCTTTCAGTACCAATTCCATCTGGATTCCGCTGGAAACTGTTCTGAGCTTAAATATGTAAGTGCAGAATAAACTAAGATTTGGAACAAAAATGTGTGCACCACATACTGAACACAGTGTTAAATTTATTTAAATTTGTTTTTTATTTATGAAACTGGATATTATCGGGATATGACTTAGAGTACAAAAATTTTGGTAAGTGTTTGACTTAGCTAATCAAAGTACAAACCCAAACTATATTAGACGACCAGCTGGCTCAGTTGGTAACGTGGCGGTTGGTTCGCGTGTTAGGCCAGACGTCGCGGGTTCGAATCCCGCCTAGGTCATGGATGTTTATCTACGTATTATATGTATTTCTATAATAAAGATCTTCAATATATTTCCGTTGTCTAGTACCCGTAACACAAGTCATTACCGTACTTAGCACAGGACTGGGCTAACGTGGTGACACAAGTCCACAGATATTATATTATATATGTATAAAATTTTCACATTTTAGAGGCAATTTGTTTATACTTTGTGTAAATCCCGAGCTGTAGGCAATGAAGTCAGGGAAAGCAATTTGAAGTGGCTCTCGGGCGTCACACTTTTTCCCACCTAACTTTTTTTAAGCTTACCAAGGTTAATAGAGCCGGTACGGCCAAAAGGCACGTCTGTTACGTGACCGTAAACTTGCACGGCATTATTCCAGCCACAAGGGTCGGCATATGCTACCATACTGCACCATAATAATATACGTAGGTGTACTATATAATACCTTTTGACAATTATCGATGGCCATAGACATCCACATAATTGTCCTTTATTCCTATATTCCTCCCCTCCAATGGGCCACCAAATTCTCAAACCACACAAAATCCGAGAGCACAGCTATCAGTATAAGCCATTATGAATGAGAAGCACCTCTCCGGTTGCGCCGGCCCAATTCGGATGCAATGCAGTATGGCACAACGTAATAATGAAAAAATAGATGCTCACAACATAAACTTGGATTACCATAAAAGCGTTATGTGATTTATTAACCCAATAGTACCCAATTGTAATATTAATTATTTTAGTTATTGATTTTTAAATGTCTTTTTGGAATGGAAGATATTGCTGTCTAAGCAACAAAGTCGCCTATTGTGTACATAAATTTTCTGACTGTGTGTCCCTATAAGATTGACTGTCTGTGTTTTGTGTGCACAATAATTCATACATTCATGGCCAAATATATGACGCTACTTAAGTTATATAACACAAACTAGCTACGAACATAAAACTGATTTGGTCCAGCATGAATTGAAAGCAATTAGCATTGTTGGTCGTGTGACATATAAATGCTAAGGAATTTTCTACGGAGAAAGGGAGATCTATTACGAGGGCCTTGCGCTGGTCATTTTTCAATTACCGCAACATGGAGACAAACAATTTATTCTCGGGCTCATGTGGGACTTTAAGCTACTTTCCTTTTTATGCTATCTTCGGTTAAGCTGTAGTTGAATGTAAAGTCGAGAAAACACGAAGGTGTTATGCACTTTCAATCATAATGTGGTTCAACTGAGTCTCTTTTAATATGACGGCGTCCGAAAGAGGGCAATGTTTTTGCATACGCTGTGGATACATTTCCTTGTCCTGCTATAGTCTGTTGGTGTCCTCTGTAACAAATCTAGGGAGAGAGGGGCTGGGGTTTAATAACAAAATTTAAAATAAAAACTGGCATTTGGGCCTGGCACAAAAGCTTCAGAGCGAGATTTGATTCGCGCTCACCATCACCAAAAACCGTGATCAAGATTTAATTTATAAATAAAACTCTTATGCTAAGATGATCTAAGATCTAATTTTACGATATGATACCCGGGTTCATATCCGTATCGTGATTCGTAAGCGGTATGTGAATTTGTCATTCTGTCAGTCATCTCTTATAACTGTGTTGTCATATGTGAGGTTCCATCGCCTCGACCGACGGTTCGAGGCGGTGTACATTTAATTGGTTCTAGCACAAAAAATGCATTTACACACCATCCAGCCGAACCCGAGGGGCCCGACATGTGCGTCGAGCTGAGGTCGTAAAACGATTGCTACATCCGACTAAAAACTGTAATCCATTAGCTAGCCCTATTAGGTCGGTGTTTCGCATGTACCAGGGACATCCGGTAGCCATGCGTAAAAATCTAATGTATGAGGTGTTTATACTGGTGATAACGCAAGTGTAGCCATAATGTACGCAACATTTCAATATACTAACTTGTTAAGCTGTAATTTTTTTTGTTGTTCAATTTGTTAGAAGCTTAATATTTTTTTTGTGCATTTAGGTATTACATTTTTCAAATATTAGATACCATTTTTTGGACCCTGTTCTTTAGTTAAACTGAAATTTGTACTGGTTGTTTAGGCATTGTATGATTTTGTGAGACAAAATAATTTGAAATTTTCAATTTTTGAGTGTACATTCAGTTTCTATTGTGATACAAATACTACACTTAATATTTCGCAAGAATCTTTAGTGTAGAATATATAACAACAGGTTTCCTATTAATACGAGAGAGAATAGATTATGATATAAAACCAACAATTGTAATTTCCTAAGAATATTTAAAAGAACTTATATTTTTCAATAAATATTGGCTTAATATGTATTATTTGTATATTTCTTTTATATCGACGTCGATCGTCAGGGACGAAATATTTAATTTTAGGTCAACTCTATAACGTGGATAGAACTCCTCATCAAACATTGAGTCTTATTTTTATTCAATATTCGCGTTTTCATTTGTAATTAGATTCTCTTTCTCTTTTCCGATTCTCTTTCCCTTTAGAATATTTTAATTAACAACTATTAGACTAATGGTAATTATATAACAAATGTTAGACTAATAGTGGATACCATTAGTCTAATATTTGTGTACATTTTAGTAGTAGATATATCTTCAAATTCGCTACGCAGGAGTAGAAAAAGAAAATCTAAACTTTAATGTTTTTATTAAATAGGTGCTTGCTCTCTTGCTGCTCATTTCAAGGTAAATTTCTTGCTCCATTTTTGAGTTAATAAGTAAAAGTAATAAGTAATAAAGAAAATATTCTTTCAAAGTAAACTTTAATTTTAGTAATGCATACGTTGTTTGGTTCGAGCAATCCAATTCGAATGCATTCAATTTGAGGTGAGTTAAGATTTCGTATGTTGAATTGAATTTATATCAACGTTTTGGAAAATCAGATATCAAATATGATTTTAAATTCTAATGTTTATTTCGGGCCGCCTTTATGTTTCTATTACGTGATCCCAAATATTGTAAGCAGACTTTATAAAAGGAATGTGTTCGCAGTTCCATTTGTATGATGGCTTCTTGGATTTATTGAGGGTCATCCACAAATTTATACGCACATACGTGCTTTTGGAATGTACACGTCTTGAGCGGTATTCTGAGTTCATTATTCGAGCATTGTCTGTAGACATCATCATCATCTTCATCATTATCAGCCCTCATCGGACCACTGCTGGACGCAGCCCTCTTTCGATGAATGCCAAGACGACCGATCTTCTGCTACTCGCAGCCATTCCGAACCGGCTACTGCACGGATAGTATATATATTTGCGTAATAGGGGCATTGAACTGAAAACGAAAAAAAAAAATTAAATATTAGCAAAAAAAAAAAAAAAGAAATAAAACAGAATTTAAAAATATCACCACACTGATAAGCTATATATAAAGTTTGTTGAACAAATAATATCAATGTAATTTTGAAAAATTACATAATGTTCTTGTTGTCGGTGGCAATGGTGTACTGTTGCTAGTAATGCGGCAAGAGCAGACAATCAACCGATCATCTATCTGGGGCCGGCTACCGCACGGAGATTGTCTTCCCACCTGGTGAAAGGTCGATCAACGCGGCCACCACTCCAAAACCTTACCGGCCCATCTGCCATTGCCGCTTCAGCGAGCTTTATTCGTCGCGTGATATCGGATACTTTAGTTCTCTGCCTTATGACAGCCAACATAGCACGTTCAAAGAGAAAGGCTGTATATACGACTATTCGTATTTCGGAAAGAAGTTGAAAAAAAAAAAAGAAATATTTTTTTTAAATCAAATTATTGGTCTCTAATGTCCCAAGAAGATTAGAGCTTAAGCGTTTTTATGAATGTTAGCGATGCAGTAGCATCCAGACGCAAACTCCGCAACAAAGTTACGAACTGCGATATGAAGTTTGTTACCGTCGATATAGACAACTGTGCGAGACGATATTTTACACCATAGATAAACGATGTACTTACTTACTGGGCGTCATTTGAACTATGTATATTCTACTCAGGCCAAGCTCAAGTTGCCACTTGTATATTCTGATGTTTAGTGCGCTCAGAAAAGAGGAAAGTTTGCCAGTAGGTGTTTATGTTTCATATAACCTTAGCTTGTCTGCTTGTTTCTTTTGAGGTGTAAATAAATGTGTGTTTACTTCTATAGCATGTATCGCAAGTAAACTTTCAAGGTAACAACCAAATTAAGATTTTCTTAAATTCTAATGCCAAATGTGCTAATTTAATTTAAAGAAATATACAAAAGCAATAAATATATGTTTTCAGTATTAGTTATAAAAAATACGAATTGAATAACAAAATAACTTAATGATGTACTTAAATGATTAATACAGCTAACGTATTTGCTGTAACTTACCCACTATGACTTAATGGTGCACCTCTGGTGATAGACACTTCGAGTAAAATGGTTTTCAGAAAAAAATATTGGTGTCTGATTGTCAGTCACGAGAGTAGATAGAAACGGATTGCTGTGCCAAACCAGAATAGTGCTTCTTTTATTTATTAGAATTATATTCTTAAGATGAAGAAGTAGGAATGTATAGGAAGAAGTAGTGCCATGCTGCATAGGAGGACGTAGTGCCATGCAGGGCGCATGACACTACGTCCTTCTATGCAACGGAATTGGGCCGGCACGACCGGGTGATGTACCTGTCGCTCACATAAAACCGCCGTAATGTGACATCTTCAGTGTCGCACGATTTGTTAGTAGCCGGTGGCCCATTTGAGGGAGGGGGAGGGTGCAACACATCGGCATAGTGATTATGCGGAATTACGACTAACGACGCTCATGAACATTCATGGGCGTCGGTAGTCGTAATGAGGCTCCGATTCCCCGTTTGTCCCCTATTCTATAAAAAAAAAAACTCAAACGAAACCATCATGTACTATATAAATAAAAATGTAAATTTCACGCTTTCGCACTCCGTGTTAAAATAAAACTCGCCAGTGCGAATTTCATGTTGACTAAACGACATTCGTTATTTTTTTAATGACACTCCAGCGGTCAGAAGCGAACAATGTAAAGCAAACTCGATTTTCCTATTGGCAAAATAAATCTTCGCATTAAAAATTGTTGCGGTGTTTTTGTTTACGAATGTATTAAAATCTGCAGCAAATTGACATAAAACTTATAAAAATATATCCCCATAATCATCATTAGCCCTTTTCGGTCCACAGCTGCACGTAGGCCTCTTACAACGAACGCCAAGACGACCGATGTCTTGTTACTCGCATCCATCCCGGAACGGCCACTGCACGGAGATCGTCTTCCCACCTGGTGAACGGTCGACCATCACTACGTTTTCCTAAACGCAGCCTCTACTCCAGAGTTCTACTGGCACCCCATAGATTGTAGAATATATAAATTCCTGTGGTTTTTGCTGCATTACAGGCCGTTAGGTTTTAATTCACATAATGCTGTTGCGAAGTGTGATGGTTAGTTTCGTCTGCTATGTGCGAAATATTGGTGAACCCAGGCGAAACCAATTATACCGCGGGGGATCTTTAAATCCATCTTATAAGAAGAGGGGGCTTAAAGATCAGGAGGAGGAATCGCTCTCGGTACCCCTCTTATAAGAAGAGAGGACCTAAGAGCAACAGGAGGTGGCGCTTTTGCGCACGGGGCAAGGGGTGAGGATGGGAACTTCACCCCATCGCACTGTCCCAAAGTCGGTGGGATTGTCCTGTAGTGTTGGGCAAGCCCATCTATGGAGGTGGAGTTGATCCCTTAGGGGGCCGACTAGCCGTCGAGGTGCCCTGATGATTGTTGTTCCGGAGCACCTCACCAAGGGCGGCACTGATATCACTCGCGGTGATTTTTGTGGGTATTCGGCACTATCATGTGCCGCGAGTCCCACATGCCACTGGACCCCACCCAGGACCGGTGAAGGCGCGTAAATGCGTTTCCCCGCGTAAACAAAAAAAAGGTCCTGTAGCAGACCGCGGAGTCTTTTCTCTTTTATTATTTCCACACCTAATAATTTATTTACAATCCCACTAATGTTATACGAAAATAAGCACTGGTATGACTTACAATATGAAATAACATAACAATTAGAGTTGATTCCAAAAAAATTGAATCGTTGAGACAGCTTTCACGCGAGTAAATCCGCGGTCGCAGCAGTTTATATGCAAAGTATCTTTGTTTACATTTGCCAAATTTAGTGACCGTAATTTAACATTTGTTAATGACATTTTAATCCGTACTTAATGTAAATTTCCATAATGGGTTTAGCGCGAAGAGCGCCTGAATAGCTCCGATAAGGAAATTCGCCCGGCTTTTCGCTCCACGTTGATACACGTGAATTTTTGATGTTTTTTCTTCTCTCATTTTTATTTCAAAGTTAAGTCATAATTCCAGATCAACTATTTGGCATTTATTGGAGGTGGGCCAAATGGTGTGCGAGAGACTCACAACCCAGCCACCCACTAAAACTTTGCGGGCGCCATTGCTCGTCCATAATCTATCAGCAAAAGATCCCCTGGGCGACTGGCCAATCCCTCGCAATGGACTGGACTTACAGGGGGCTGGTGTGACAACTTAAATGAGCCCACTCCGACGTCAGGGTGCATGATGTACTTTTCATACCTACTTTATTTCCAACTTTATAGTTAAGTTTCTAACAAAGCATACTTCTTTCCATATTTTACCCCTGGGACATTATTTGCATAATTTAATATTACATTAATATTATGCTAACATAATTTGTAGTTTAAGTTTCGCAATAAACATATTGCACAAAACATTTTAAACAATGTTGCCTTTGGACGCCGAGCATTTGAAGCATAGCCGGCGCTTTCTACGAGGACTTCTCCTCGAAGCGGGAGAATAGATTATGTCAAAATAATCACACTAAAAGCTTTTCGTGGGCCATTCAGATACAATGTAGTTTTTCTAGTCCTTTTATCAATATAAAATAAATAAATTAAAATGGGTAAATTATTTACATCGACGTTACATACTTAAATTAATGAAATACATCCGATACTTGGCGACATCTAGTGAGAGGCACTGCTACGCTGCATTGCAGCTGATTGGGCTGGCAGGACCGGGGAGGTGACTCTCGCTTACGTGATACCGAAGTAAAGTGATTTTTCATGTGGTTTGTGAGTTGCAGGTAGCCTAGTCGGAGGATGGATGAAGGAGCGCAATGCATCTTCGTTAACGTGCGGTTATTAACGGATGTCTCTAGTCACCAAATGGCTGACAATAAAAAATTCTTGACAGTTTTTTAGTATGAGGTAGTGCCATGCTACATTGCAGCTAAATTACTCAACTCTCGATAGTGTGACAACGTCGTAAAGTGACAGTCATCCTGGTTACCCATTGGATGTAAGGAGAGAAGGATGAGCGTCTGTAGTCATCAAAATGCTCCGACTACTCCTTTGTCTCATATACTTTTATACGCTGATGATGATGAATGATGGCGCAATGAATATATTTCGTAATGAAAAAAGTCTCGCCTAAATTATTCACGGTTTGTTTGAATTGTTTCGATTCAATGAAAACCTGATAACACTAGACCAAAATGTATATCACATTGAAAATAGTAAAGCTTTTATATAATGCTGATATCATATCTTTTTTAAGATTACATGAAGATTAAGTAGTGATATATTCTTGACCACTATCGTATACCGTGTGGGTGGGAACAAATTTAATGAGTTGGAATCCTGCTAGAAGCACATTATTTTTAACTAAACTAGTGATCCGTCACTGCTTCGCCCGAGAATAATAGAGGCAGGATTGTTACCTTAAATTAAACACTAAAACCTATCGGAAATAGCTCTATGCATAGGATAAAAACCGCATGGAAATTCAGTAGACTTTTAAAAATCAATTACATACGGATTAGCTTTTAGGAATATCAACCGAGTAATTCTTTGACATATTTTTGTTAAGTATGTCAGAAAATTTCCTAAAAATGGGTACAACCCTAAAGAGTTCGTCTACACTGACATGAGAATTTCTTATAATATTAGACGATGGAGCAGAGGAACAGTTGAATAGATTTTATGAAAAATGACACCTATAAACTAGTTCTAGAGATATATCGCACTCCCACAAATCAATCCTTTCAAATGGGTCACCAGAAACACAAGCAGATGGATACTCGACAAGGTTACATGTGACTTTTCTACATTATTTTAAAAGAAAGAAAAAAGGAAGAGAAAATAATAATTTACTTATCACAAGTAAATTATTATTTTCTCTTCATTGCAAACAAATTTTTCTTTATGAGTCACAAATTGGTCCCAACTCACCATTTAAAGATTTACACCAGCACTGGTCTACTGTTGGGCCCATTTGGTAAAGCCACGAAGCAGATACATTGCGTAGAGAGAACATATAGACATAAAACATTTCACGATGCACGTGAACATACAAACATGAATCACAACCGCGTTATATACATACATGTTAAATCTAAAATCTTACATCAAGAAAGTACAATAACTTAAATAGATACACAGTAAGACAAATATATATATATATATTACCCCATAATAATGTTCCTTTAAGAAAAACTTAAAAAAGAAAAATTTAACTATAGACTATATTTCAGGTATGCGCATTGTACTCGTATATAGGCAGCATGAGAATAGCTTCAAAGTAATAAAATTTTAAATATAGGTATATTCTAAACATATAGGACGAAAAAAGTAATAATAATAATAATTAAAAAAGTAATAATTAGGATATATAAACCTAAACCCCCTAAACTGTATGGGCTACCAAAGATACACAAATTAAATGCTCCACTACGTCCGATAGTAAGCCAGATTTATTCACCTACTTATAGATTGGAACAACATGTGGCAAGAGTGCTGTCACCACTACGTGGTCAGACCAGTGCCTTTGTAAAGGATTCTTATCATTTTGTCGAAGAAATTAAACGGCTACTTCTCAATGACAATGAAACGATGGTGAGCTTTGATGTAAAGTCCCTTTTCACATGCTTGCCAATAGAAGAATGTATTGAAGTGGTTTCAAGAAAGCTTAACGATAGTAATTTGCTTTCCGAATATTCAGAACTATTGAAACACTGCCTCATTTCTGGCTATATGTTGTGGAGTGAACAATTTTGCAACCTAGTGGATGGAGTCGCAAAACCCGTGTCTCTCGTAGTTGCAGATGTATTTATTTGAAGAGGCTGCCCTTCAAACTGCACCTACAATACCAAGATTCTACAAGCGATACGTCGATGATATATTCTATTAACTCTAAAATACAGTTTCCGATGGAGTTAGAAACCAACAATTCATTGGCTTTCTTGGATGTTTTGATAATCCGCAATCCGAATAACACTCTAGGTTATGCAGAGTATAGGAAACCGACCCATACAGACAGGTATTTGAATGGTGATTCACACCACCTTCCAATACAACTAAGTCTGTAGTACTGCTGGAAAGTCCTAGGTTCAAAGAACTCGAGGTATGTGTGACGAACAATACCTGGGTGCCGTATTTCGGCATGTCAAACAAGTACTGATTAATTACAATAAATACACAATAACTACTTTTGCAGATTTTATCGCGGTTAAGTTAATTATTTATGTAGCCCGACGTTCCAGAAGCCTTACAGCGGCCATGGTCACGGGTCCACCCGTTTAATAAACCGCGATAAAATCCGTAAAACTAGTTTTATTGTAATGACTAACATTCGCGTAATGTGCGATGTCTTAAACATCAATAAGTACTGATTAATAATTTGCTTCAAATACCACGTCTACATCTCAAAAATAGACTGAAACCGGCCACAGTTAGAATACCGCTGGTACTACTCTTGGTAGATTGGCTACCTCTTTAAGCGTGCTTCTATTAAAACTCTCTTCAAGCCGCCGAAAAAGATAAGTCAGTTCTTACCACCGGTAAAGCCTCGGATCCCCCTACAGGGTGCAGGAGTATACAAACTGGATTGCGACTGCGGGATTTCATACTTAGGTCAAACAAGGACATCAATAAGAACACGCGTTAAAGAACATATTGCAGATATTAAACATCGTCGTTCTACTAGGTCAGCAGTTTGTCAACATGTACATGATAACGCCCGCCATTATATTAGATTTGACAGACCTCAAATCCTCGCGAAAGAGTCTCGATTCCATCCAAGGATGATTCGTGAGGCGATTGAAATTAGAATTTTAACAGAGAAGATGGTTGGGTCTTACCACCTGTTTGGGATCCGGTGATAAATATAATTCCGTTGATAAATTAAGTCAAAAACAAAAAATTACTCGTCCCAGCTGCAAGACACAATAAGCTCGTTTTGTATGAATCGGACTAATTAATTGTTAATGATTCTGATGTATATAAATACTCAACCAGACGACTAAATTCTTCAGTCTGCCCGTGACTATGACAGCAGTTGTCGAAACGTAGGGATATAGAAACTTGAGAGATCAAGTCACAATTTTTGTTCGGTGAAGAAATTTCTGATTCCAGGAAGCAGTCCTAACATTATTTTACTTTCAGCTCTTAATTTTCGTTCCTTTTCAGCTTATATATGTATCTGTTTATTTATTTAAATATATATTAATTTTTTAAC
>JAFELO010010361.1:321654-338783 GCA_017140195.1 Eumaeus atala | reverse complement strand
ATAACAGGACAGCACAAGGAATTTGGCATATTCGTTCGTGACGGTGATTCTGTCTCATTCCACAAAAAACCTAAAGAAACTCGATAAAATCCGTTAAAGAGACACAACAATGAATGAAATGAAAAATGTTGTGAAATCAAAAATTTAAACCTAACTCTGAATGATTGAACATGCTGTGCAGGTTTCTTAATAGGCGGCGGTACATTATTCCAGCATTTGAAGGCTGCGTAACGGAAACTTCCTGTAAAAGCTGCTAAAGCATGATGTTCTGTTGAGAGCTCCTTCGCACATGAGCGAGATCTGCGGGCCCAACGTTCAGACAGCCACGTCAGCTTCTCGTAGATGTACTTCGGCTGTTTATATTTTAAGACCCCAAATACTGGGCATGCTAAGTGTAGCTTAAGGCGATGTATTATCTTTAAAACGGAGTGTCTATTGAGAAATGGTGTTATGTGAGCTTTTAATGGAATATCAAAACAGAAGCGCGCACAAGCGTTCTGCACTCTCTGTATTAGTTTCTGTATCTGCGCTGGTAAACGTGACCTAATAAGGGCGTCCATACAATTAAGTTTTGATAATACAAGAGATTCAGTGAAACGTATATAATACCTTTCTTAAAAGACTTACGTTCTTTTAAGAAAGGTTTTATTTAGGACAAGATCTCTAGTTTATAGAAGCAACTTTTTGCTGGTTTTTGTACATGATATTCAAAACGCAGACTGCTGTCCACATATAGACACAGAGATACACGCGAACAATGTGCTCGTCGTCGAGCATTACACCTGTTCAGTATACGAAGATCTCTAATTGGTATATGTTACCAAAAGCAATGTACTTTGTTTTCTTTGGGTTAAGTAGGAAGCAATTGTTTTTAGACCGAGCAACTATCCGAACGAATTCCTCATTTAATTTTACTATCGCGCTATTAATTTCGGAAGCCTTATATATATATATATATATATATATATATATATATGTATTATCTGCATACAAATGGAATGTGCAATTAATTATCTGGCTTTGTATATCTGCCGAATAAAGTGCGAAAAAGAAGTTTTTAAACCTATTTATTTGATACATCCGTAGAATCATCACCATGGTTCCACTTGATATACTGATGCCGATTGCTAAGATAGCTGTTAAACTACTTTAGAGCTTTCGGATCAAAACCATAGTAGTTTAGCTTCGACATCAGCATGTCAATATTAATTGTGTCAAAAGCTCTAGAAAAGTCCAGCAGTACCAGAACTGTACACATACCCTTATGTTGTGCCCAAAGAATATAGTCAGCTATATCGAGTAGAGCGGTTTTGGTACTACGTTTTTTTCAAGAATGTGGCCTGAACCTCAGGTAAAATATGTTTTCCTTCGAAATCTTCCGTCAACTGCTGACAAACACCTCTCTCTAATATATTAGATAAGTATAGTAGTATACTAATAGACCTGAGATCGTTAAGGTGGGCAAGATTATCATGTGTAGCTACTAATGGGGGTAATTCAGTGTAGGATTTTATCAATATTGTGTTCTTCAGATTTTTCCATAAACGCTTTGAGTTGTGTATGTTGTTATGTATTTGTGTTTTGTTTTAAATATGCTAGTTTTTCACTGTCTAATATGGTTTTTTCATATGATGCACAAGCTTTATCGCGTCGCATCATCATTACTTTAATAGTAGCGGTAATCCAGGGAGGCATCTGCTCTCTGATAGTATCTGACTTTCTAAGAGCATGTGCATCAAATAGCGACAAGACACGCCTTGATTGAAGGCGTTAACAGCCAAGTTAACGTTATCAAGCATCATTTATGCTTTTCCAGTTTATACTCGATATTTTTTAAAGAGCTTCTAGCCTCCTTTCGAGGCCAGTTATGCGCTCTGCTATACTCTCCATATAACTTAAATACTTTGTGGAGTTCTCGGACTTCCGCCATATCGAGAGCTAGCTCACGACATATGTCTCAATGGTGCTACAAGTTTCGCCCAGGCGTCTCGCTGAGTGAATCGCAGATGCTCTTTACCGGGGTGCAGCTGTTGTCACCCTTAGGGAGATTTTTACCGCATTCAGGACAGCCGCAGTCTTTATTAACAATCGATTTCTCTGGTATTCCCATAAACACTCTATGATGTTTTTCAGGACATATGGAACCAGAGGCGACACCTGTTGGTGGATTCGTAGACGGAAGGAACTTTCCGCTTGCGTATGTAACGCAATTGGATCGATTGGAAACAGGCATAGTAGTACAGATAGTGAATAAAAGATGGCACTGTTGCAATTACTTCTGCGCTACTCTAGTGAAATTAGTAGCGTTGTTTATTTTGAAACAGCTACCCTCTTGCAAGCTCAAAAGCAAATGATAATTGAAATCATAAAACAAAGATATTTTCTTGGAATAGTCACTTTGTTGAAAGATAACGTTCACACAAATAGTTTATCCGAAGGGCACAATATTTACAACTTTACTTTGTGTCTATGATGATGTGTGAATTTAAAGACTTATAATAACGCGAGCGCAAATGTACGTGTAACCGTTCGTGACGTCACCCTCAGTGTCTTCTTTTTTTATTTGAATAAGATATACTACCCTAGTCATGCTGTCTAAATTGAGCTGAAACGCACCAATGGCACTCTTAAAAGCCAAGCCCAAATTTAACGAATCCTTATTTATTAATGTAATTCTAGCGCAGAATGTTGAACTGGGATTTAGTATTCTATCAGCGACTGCTGTCTCCGGATAAACAAGATATTTTCCTTGGTTCACCTCGTGCGACGCGGCGACGCAATACTGTTATAGTAACCTATATATATATATGTAGCCTTTTTCTCTCTTTCTTTGTATTCTTTTCTCGGAGTGATTGCCGAAAATATTTGCACATACAAATAATATCCACTTTTTAGACGGTTTTTCCGGAATATTTATGCAGTGCTCAGATATTTTTGTTGTTTGCGTTATCCTCTCGTACGTTTCATCTATCATCTATCGGTCTTTGCCCTCCTTTATCTTTTTGTTGACAGCCAAGTACAAAACAATATAAAAAACTGTTCAGTTAGTGGTAGTATGTATTGCGTAACTAAAAACACAGTCGTGGGTTAATATTAAGATAGGATAATCGATATAAATCGAGTCATGAACAAATTCTAAAACACAGAAATGGGGATACAGTTAAATAGCGCCTTGGGCTGTTAGAAAATTAGTAGTGGGATATTGACGTAAAAGTACTTAAGTCCTAATATCCTATCATGGAGATAGACTACATCATATTTTATGTCTAGGAATTGCTTGTTTCGATTTTAAGTTGTTTTCAGTTAGCAACCATTTGATATTTATATATAGAGGAATAGGTTCCACCACGTATTTACATTTCGGAAAAATTTAAGGCCCCCCTCGATGTCCACGATGCTTTAAATAATACAACTCATTCATATTGTACGTGCAAATTTTAACAAATACATTGTGTAAAATGTACAAATACATTTGGCACAGATTTGGGTCATTAGCTGCAGTTTGAGACTACTGCACCAAATTATACATTGCTATCCTTATTGTCAGATAATTTCATGTTATTCTTTGAATTAGTTATATCCACAGGATCAAAGGAGTGCATAAAAACGTGGGGCGCGGCTAGTGTTTTATAAAACACTTAAAACACTTTAATTAGAATTTATTATAAACTAAATTGCAAAGAAACCTGTTGCACTGTTCGCACTTTTTCAATAGATTTTGAATTGATGGATGAATCAGATGTTTAGTGTTGATAGGTGGAACAGCGATATTGGTCAGTAATCATTTTTCGAAGCATTCTTTTCCTTCATTTAACATCTCTTTTGCACCTGTTTCCAAGCAATAATTATTAGGGAACTTAATGCCTCTGAGGCAAGACGATAGAAAATGAAAATTACCATTAAGCTCAATCGCGAGTTATTATAACATCATAACGATTACGCGAATGAGCAAAACTGAGATCTGGAAAACCTTTATACGCTTAATTTCACAAATGATTCTTTAGTTTGCTCATTATGTTAAATGTTTACTCTTTGAAAGTTAAAGGATTTTATTTACAGTATACACTCTGTGACTATTATCTAAGCTCTATGTTGGTACATATTATACTATCTTACTATTATTTAAACTGTTGTTATGTCCGAGCTAAAACCATATGTTTCCAATAATAGTTATGACAAAATCTTTTAAATGCAAGGAAGTCCTTCAGGAAAAGGTAGTGCCATGTTTCATAGGATGAGGTAGTGCCATGCATAGTGCATTACACTACATCCTCCTATGCAACGGAATTAGGCCGGCACGATCAGGGAGGTACCTCAGGCTCACATAATACCGCCATAAAGTGACATCTTCAGTGTCGCATTTCGTGCGGTTTGTGATTAGCCGGTGGCCCATTGGGGGGAGGGTGAAAGGAGGGCATCGGCATCGTAATAATGTGGATGTTCATGGGCATCGGTAGTCGTAAAAGGCTCTGATTGCTCGTCTATCCCTATTCTATAAAAAAAGAAGTTGGCCGCGCTGTCCACGAGGTCGCCACAATATACTGCCCCGCTATCACTATGGATATTGCCTAATATTACGGTTCTCTAATTATGCCAAAGACTACACTCCCAAATTATCCGTACTCACTAAAGACAGTCGAGCAGTAACAAAAACTTGAAGGCACTAATTTAATGCTATAACGTTTACTTTTACAATTGCTGTAGCAGGTAAGGTATTGTGCAACTTAATGTTCAATATTGTGCCAATATTTAGCTAAGCGGTCGAGCACACACGTATATGAATTGTATAAATGTGGTCCTTTCGTTGAGCTATTCCATCGTCTGCCATTCATTAATAAAGTTTGGGGCGGTAAATTCTATTAGGCTTATGACTTCCCTGTCTTTTGGTCTTGAAAATAACTAGAGATGTTCTTTGAGTGAGTATATATAGTTCGTATTTCTACTTCAGCTAATTTATTTACTACTATATTCGTACATGGCACATGTGGAATTAACTGGCCCTGACAACCAGTAATACAAAGTTTGAGGGAATATTCCCCCGAGAGGAAGTGGACATGCAACAACTCCAACTGAGTTTTATCAATTAACTTTAAAAGGTTTTACTTACACGCATGAAGAACTACAAACCGCCCAAGCACTATACACAGTTTATAAATTTCTACGCTGCTTTGATTCGAAACTCTGTGTCCCAGATGTTAGAATACATTACACAATAGAACGGTATACAAAATTTAATTTGTCTACGCTCTGCGGTAAGCAGTGTTGTAGTCGGTTCCATTGTGAAAGTGGTTTCAGTGACTAAACTGGCACGCATATTTGTTTTAATCTCTATTTTGACCATGCAATGACAAACATACCACGGTTTGCATAGCGTGAGCTATGTCTAAATCGGTTTGGTCAACCATTGGTACCTTTTGTAACAGCTTTCATGTTATTAGTAAATCATCTATAAATGATTTCAATTGCCGTGATAAACGCGTCATGCGAAAGAAATTAGAGCAAGGTGAAAGGATTCAAGCATTGGTTCTCAATCAAGGAGAAAACATAAATCCAAGATTCCTAAGGAGATTGACTACTGCCAAACTTTTCTTGCACAGCTTTTCTACAGGTTCAAATATGTTTTATTGTAGTCCTGGGGGAGCACACGCGAAGGTGGTTCCAGACAGCACAGCTATCACTCTACTGAGCTGTTGTGAGCGAGAGGTACGTCTCCGATTCACATTTTCCTCACGATATTTCCCTAAAATGGTCAATTCATGTTTTTCGTATCCCATTAGGGAATTTTTTGCCTTTGACGTACCGAGTTTGCCCACAAAATAAACCCCGATAAGAATATCGTACCGCCTAACAATATGTGAATGTCGTGTTACCTTTTAGCTGAACTAATGTAAGCTTTTCTGAACGTAATACAATGATACAAAACAATTTTTATTATTATTAAATATAATATAGTTAGATATATAAAAGAATTTTATTATAATAGTACATAGAGACGAGGAATAGAAAAAAGAAAAAATATTTAGTCTTCCAAATACGTGTCAGAAAAAATAATCAAATTAAGCTATTCGTATGTTGTGCAACATTGGGTTCAGTCCGATAAACTTTTTTCATTCTAGCACCTTGTGGTAAACTACCAGCAACAACCCCAAACAGAAACATTCATAATTCTCCGGATAAACTGTGTAAATACGACTAAGTTCACAAATAGTACGCATGTCTGGATGACTAAGAACTGCATCGCGTTTTTTCCGACTTTGAAGTTTCTTTGATGTAGCGTTCCAAGTGTAGTAACGTGGCATCTTTGAGTAATACAACGTTCATGCGAACGGATCGCTTTGACAAATCGCAAAGAAACTGGTCAGTGTTGTCGCTGGAGGTGTTTCGACACGTTGAACAGCATTGGCCGCTGTGATATATACACTCCAACCGTTTTTTATATGCACTTCACAAGTGTACAACAGTGGGATGACATTCGTGAATTGGGAATGAGAATATACGCCAAATCGCTTCATCGCAGTCCAATCTACCAACTCAATAGTACCTAATTTTATCTTCGGTGTTAGATGTTTTAATACCAAAAACCACCATGTCGCTGCCTTTCGTGACATATATGCAAATGTATTGAGTTGACTTGATGGAATTACAATACTCAACATTACAAAGTAGTGCCTTTTATATTTTGGAAAGAAGTGGCGAATATAGAACAAGCATTGTTTTCTATAGCATAGGAAACAAAGGTGAAATCGAATCCTTTTGACGACATATTATTGTAGATATGCAGATGCATTGCTCTAATTTCTTCGTCCCAGTCAATGAGCTGCCGGCTACTCACAAACCGCACGAAATGTGACTGCATAGCTATCACTTCATGCGGGGCCATGTGAGCGAGAGGAACGTCACCCGTTATGGCCCTATTCTGCTCCAATGCAGAATGGCCTACCACTCACTATTTCCGACATAAAAAAATAAAATTTGTAGTGCTTTTATGATTCATCAAATTAAGAAAGTAATCAAACATCGGTTACTACTTAGACTCTCTTGACTGACAATCAGACACCAATAAATTTTTTTGAGAACCTAAGTGTCTATCACCGGAGGTGCGCCATTGAGTCACGCCAGTGGGTCATCACTATCAGCCCTTACCGGTCCACTGCTTGACATAGGCCTCTTTCTATGAACGCCAAGACGTCCGATCTCCTGCTACTCGCATCCATCCCGGCCTCCTAAAGAATATAGATTAAGTTAGTGTGTCTAAAGGCAGTGTTCAAAAAAGGAACCCCGAACCGTTCCAGACATGTACACTCCAAAAACACGTATGTGCGTATAAAATTTGTGGATGACCCTCAATATCTCCAAGAACCCATCATGCAAATTGAATTGTAAACATATTCCTTTTTTAAAGTTGGTTTAAAATATTTGCGACCAGTAACAGATACTAGTAATAGAAACAAAAAAGGAGGACCAAATATAACTCCAACTTTGGAATTTAAAATCATATTTGATATCTGATTTTCTGAAACGTTGTTAGAAATCCGTTCTCTAATATACGAAATCTTAGCTCACCTGAAATTTAATGCCTTCGAATAGGATTGCTCGAACCAAACATCGTATGCACTACTAAAATTAACGTTTACTTTGATCTCAAAAAAGCATCGCGTATCGAATTAGAAGATATATCTACCTACCATCGCGTATCGAATTTGAAGATATATCTACGTCTAAAAGGTACAACAAATATTAGGCTTTTGGTGGATACTAGGTTAAAAAGCTTTTCTGGAGGAACAGAAATCGGAAAAGCCAGTACAACTACAAATCAAAACACGAATAAAAATAAGACACAGATATGACCTATTATTAAATATTTCATCCCTCATTAGGTAGGTACAAATATCTGATTTCTGAAGTAATTGATGTCGATATAAAAAAACATGCAAATAATACACATTAAACCAATATTTATTGAAAAGTATAATAATATTCTTAAGAAATTACAATAGTTGGATTTATATCGTAATCTATCCAATCTTGTGTTTTACGAAGCCTCTTTTTATATATTCTACACTAAAGATTCTCGCGAAATATTAAGTGCAGTACTTGTATCACAACAGAAATTACATGTGCACTTAAAAATTGAAAATGTCAAAGTATTTTGTGCAATGAAAACATTACCTGCATGACTGCTACAAGTGATTTCGTGGAGTTCACGCTACTTACGTGGTCTACATGAGAATTGGCACAACTTCAAGTACACGATGATGATTTTTAAAGCGGAGTTCACATTTTATATTACTCCTTCGTTTGTGTTAACTTCGAATACAACACATTTATAGCTTTCTTATGTTTTCGCGAATGTTACACATTATAATAAGACTACTTTAACGGATTTTATCGCGGTCTGTTAAGCATTTTACAATTCCGACGTTTCAGAAGCTCTACAGCTAACATGGTCACGGGTGGGCTGAGATGATAAATGTTCTGACAATCGTAGGTCATACATGTTTGTATTACCTAAATTGTAAATAAAAGGTATACATAAAAAGTTACAACAAAAATTAATACAAGCTTGTAATAAAATGAAGTAAAATGTGTATTGAATTAAGAAATGATACCACTCACCAAATCATACATTGCGTAAACTAACACTACAAATTTCAGTTAAACTAAAGAACAGAGTCCGAATATGGTTTGCAATATTTAAAAAATGTAAGCTCTTAACAAATTGAAAAACAGAAAAAGTTGACCTACATTGTGACTTTTATCTGACCTCGATCAAAGGACGCTTCAAAGAGCTATCTCAAAAGTTCTTTTACAGGCCCTAAATCACTAAAACAAATTATTTGTTAAAACTGCGGAATACGATCTGACATTAATAATATATTCTCCTTACAGTCGGCCGAAGCACGTCGGCCGACGTCGGCGACGCTTCTAAGTCCGCCGAAAATGACACAAAAACAAGCACCAGGACACGCACCCGCCGCAAAAAGCTATTAGGGCCAGCTAGTGGAGTTTTTAGTCGGTTGTAGCTATTGCTACACGACCTGAGCTCGAAATACAGGTCGGGCCCCCTAGTTTTGGCTGGATGGTGAAGTAAATGCATTTTTCCTGCTGGAACCAATTAAATGTACAACGCTAATGTCGAGGCGATGGAACCTCACATATAACATCTGTCAGTGTCACCTCCGGTACGTGACTAGAGTTTACTCCTTAATATGATTATGAGTTTACTCCTTAATATGAATTATTTTTCTTAGTTACTAAGTAGTTTAATTCATAAAGAATTAAACTACTTAGTAACTAAGAAAAATAATGATTGTAAATATATTATTGTGAGAAACATAATTTAACGTAAGTAACGTAATTGTGTAAAACTGTTGGTTATGATTTAAATGTAACACTTACAAGCTTTCAGCATGCAAATGCATGCAATTTCCAGTAAAGCATGCTGGACTTAAACTATTTATTTTTTTATTTTTGCAATTAAAAAATTAGGAACTAACATGATGAAGTCAAGCAACGTGATGTAAGCGCGGTAATGCGTTACGCTCCGCGTTACTGTATCGCCCGATTTTCCAACTCTGTTTTTTGTACCGTGGGCCTTAAATAAATTCCAACAACCGCTCATGAGCAACCCTGCACTTATTCCTCTATGTGATGAAAACGATAACAATTCAAAATTAGACGATGTTACATTGTTTCTATTAAAACTGCAATCGGTTGTCTTCAAAATATCATATGGCAACGGCGGGACTAAATCTATACATGTTATAAAACAAAGTCTCCAAAAGCACTCTGTCAGTATGTTATAGTTTTCCTCAAAACCTACTGAATGGATTTCGAAGTGTTTTCCACTAGTGGATAGAGTGAGTTCCAAGGAATGTTTCAGTACATACTATTGGCCCCTGTTGACCACTGGTGAGGCCGGGGCGGATAGTAAGTTTTACATAGGGAGTACTGTAATTGGAACTGCAGTCGTGGACATTCTCATTAAATGGATTGTAGCGATATATTTTGACTAGTCGAAATGCATTCCCATCTTTGGAATCCGGTTAAAGGTTGTCCCGCCACGAAACAAAATGACCCTGTTTTTGAACATTGCTAGCCGTAATTTTATACGGTGCTTTATACAGTACAATTACCACATATAGATAAACGTCAATGACCTAGACGGGATTTTTACCCGTGGTCTCTGATGCAACGCGCTTGGTATAGCTTTTTATATTAATTACCACTGCCCCGAATGGTCGTAGTGCTTTTTATATTCAATACTCAATACAGTATCTGGAATGCAGCAGTTATCACATAAGTTATCTGGACAGATCCAACCAACATTGACACAGGAATGACTTTCTATATATAGTGTGCGTGTGTGTGCGTGTGTGTGCGTGTGTGTGTGTGTGTGTGTGTATGTGTGTGTGTGTGTGTGTGTGTGTGTGTGTGTGTGTGCGTGTGTGCTCCAATGCGCGTGTGCGGAATTTGAGATTGTGATCTGTATCTGTATTTTTATTATATATGGAAGCAAACGAACAACCTGCGCACTATGTCGACTTTTAACTTTTACGTGCAAGAATAATAAACATACATACAAACTATCGCATTTACGCGTGTCCGACAACATTAGTATAAAAGTCCTGTTTCATACATGCATACATCAATATTCAACACCAAAATCAACCCCTCAGAGGTCTAATTTGAAATCCGCATGAAAATTGGTTCAGAAGGTTTTTAAAAATCAATTACATACGGATAGATAGCTTTTAGGAACTTCCACCGACTAATTCTCTGACATACTTAGCAAGCACAGAAAATTTCTTAAAAATCGGTGAAACCCTAAAGAATTCGTTTACATTGACATGAGAACTTCTTTTAATATTAGATGATGGGGCAGAGGAGCAGTTGATTATCTGTGATAAAAGTGACGCCTATAAACTAGTTCTAGAGCTACATCGCACTCCTTCAAATCAGTGCTCTCCAACGCGCTGAAGGAATCTCGATAAGGTCATCTGTCAATTTTGTACATTATTTGTATAAGATATACTACCCTAGTCATGACGTCTCAATTCAGTTGCAATGCACCAATGAAACTCTTGAAATTGTTGGAATTGCCCAAATTTATACCCGCCCGTGGCATTGCAAAACACTGTAAGCGAACAAAATAGATGTTTTATGCATCTATATCAAAGAAGTACGTAAAAATCAGTTTCTTTTAATATGCAATTAGAGCATGTGTACAGCGCACTTGCTGCATTCCCTCCGAATCGCGACTATAGGGGTGCCTCTCGCCCACATGATGACGTCTTAAAATTGATATGCTACCGCGTTCCGTGCGGTTTGTGAGTAGCCTTTCCATTGCGGTGAAGCAACGCGACGCATCCCTTGCGGATGTTGATGGGCGTCGGCAGTCACTAAACAACTCCAATTACTCGTAAGCCGTATGCTATAAAAAATAACGTTACTCTTATCGGTTTTTACGTGGCAGATATAATTTCTCGTTGTTGTATAACTCATTATGAACAAAACATTCACATTAGGTCGTATATTTTCCGTAATTGTCAGATATTTTCGGCAGCGGCTGCTGTTTCTCCGGATAAACAAGATATTTTCCTTGGTTCACCACGTATGACGCGACGACGCAATACTGTTATTATAACTTGTGTACGCGTGTAGCCCTTGTATTCTTTTCTAGGAGTGATTGCCGAAAATATTTGCACATATAAATACTATCCATTTTTTAGGCGGTTGTTCGGGATTATTTATGCAGTGCGCAGACATTTTTGTCGTTTGTGCTATTCTCTCGTACGTTTCATCTATCGGATTTGTTCTCCTTTATATTTTTGTTGATTGCCAAGTAAAAAAAAATACATTCTTTCTAATAAATAATTTCTATTATATATATACACTATTAAAAAGTCTTCAATTTGTGATAGTGTGTACTTAGTAACTTTAGTTCAAGTCAAAGAAGTCAGGGTAATAATAATAATATTAAGATTAGATTGGAAGACTTATCTGCCAATCTATATGGATTATCTTAATAATCCATACTAATCCAGTCTTGAACTAGTTCTCAAACATAGGAATGGGGATACAATTACATAGGGCCTTGGGCTGTTAGAGAATTAGTAGTGGGATATAAAAGTAAAAGTTCTTAAGTCCTAATATCCTACCATGGAGATATACTACGTCATATTGTAGATCTCATAATATTAGGTCTTCACACATGAAATTGGCGTTTTGTCAAAGAGTCGAATATTTTTTAATGTAATATATATAATTAGTCATAGTTTTTGCCATTTCATTGGTAGTTTATTGATCCCTTTTCTAAAAAGAGCAAGTCGGACGGGAATCAATAAAATCTTTGAAGGGGACTGGACTGCCCCTTTGGAGATGATTTTTTTCCCTTGCAAGAAATTATCCAAATTTCGAAAGAAATGGTAATCTGTTGAAGCAAGGTCCGGAGAGTGAAAAATAAAATTTTAAATAGATCATTAAAGTTTTTCTTTTTTGTTTCGGATACTTATCAATCACCCCTCGTATATCCAACAACAATTTCAATAGGTTCATTCTATAGGTTAACGAAAGCGTAAATGTCTTTTTCAACAACAACAAGGGTCAAAAAGTGCAGTATCCAAAATTGAAGCTACAGCAAAGAGATTTCAACATCGGAAGCAAGGCGATGCACTTCCTGTTCATCCATATATGCGTTCAACTGTTGCTGTTGGTCGTATTTACTCAGTCCATCCGAAGAATGATGAATGTTTCTGTTTAAGATTGTGGCTGGTTGTTTTCCACAAGGTGCTAGGAAAGAGTTAATCCACGTGCATCACATAGTTTAATCCAATAATTTTTTTCTGACACGGGTTTGAAGTACTTTTTTGTTTTATTTTTTTATTCTCGTTCTATAGGTATTATTCATCATAATAAAATACTTTTATGTGTCTATCTTTATTAATATTTATTTTTATTCGTGATAATACAATACTTTCATGTGTCTGTCTATATTAATATATATTTTGTATCATTGTATTACGTTCATAAAAGCCTACATTAGATCAGCTAAAAATAAAATAAAAAGTTTCTATTCTTTCGCGCATAAACTACCGAACCGAAGATTCAGCTGAAATTTGACAAAGGTATGCATTTTCAAATCTGGAATATCGAAATTTTTACCACCAAAGTTTTACTCAGGGAAACCACGGACTATGCTAGTAATGACTATATTTTATCTTCATCATTATTTTTACACAATCGCTGATGCACGTCTCTGGTAGTAAATTGTATTAGAGGCGATTTGCACATACCTCTGTACCCAGTATCCAACAGTCACTCTTGAATACTGTAAAATTATCTGGTGTCGCATCTTGTTATAACACACAAAGTGTTATCAAATGTTATTGCTTTACAAGTATATATTTTACGCTATTATTGAACAGCATCAAAATTCGGCGAAGAACTGAGGACATAATATGTTCATAACACTGCAAATTTTAATAAAACTATTTTCTAACTATATATTATGCAAATTGGAAAAGAAATGTCGAAGTCCTTGCGGATTCACCCACAGCCAAAGTAAATAAATACTGTTTGTTCGGTATTCAATTATTGCTTGGTAGAGATCCTAAATAGCACTTCGAAGTGGAATTAGGACCGTTAGATGTTAGAAAAAAACAGGTGGCCAGCATCTACAGCTGAGCATTGTCAATAATATCCTTCCGAAATATAGATCGTGCATTGATAGATAAACGATCGCAATAAATATATCTGTGGACTTATCACACTACTTTAGCCTATCCCTGTGCGAAGTACCGCAAGGATTTGTGTTACAGGTACTAAGCAACAGAAATATATTTAACATTTTTTATATATTTGGATAGAATGCAGGGATAGAAATGTTATACGTTTAAGATTTTTACTATGGAAATACATATAACGCATAGATAAACATCCATGACCTGGGTGGATTTGAAGCCACGATCTCTGGTGCAACAAGCACGGTTTATTAGAGCTGTGTTACCCTTGCGCCAGCGGGTCGTCAAAAAAAAAGATAGTGAAATAATTAAGGACAAGTTCGAATCCACCCGTGACCATGGTTGCTGTAAAGCTTCTGAAACATCGAGCTAGATAAATAATTTAGTAAACCGCGTTAAAATCCGTAAAAGTAGTTTTATTGTAATGACTAAAATTCATGTAAACTTATGAAATCAATAAGGACAAAGTCTGAAAAAATATTGGTTTTTATAGCATAGGAAGACAAAACTGAAATCGGATCTATTTTGACGACGCATTGTTATTGACATGCAGATGCATTGCCCTTCTTTCTTCTTCCCAACCAATGGGCGGCCGGCTACTCACAAATCGCACGAAATGCGACCGCATATATGTCACTTTACGGTAAGCGAGAGGAAGCACATTCCTCACCCGTCATGGCCCAATCCTGCTCCAATGCACAATAACACTACCATTACTGACACAAAAAATAAAATATGTAGTGTTCTAGTCATTCATCAAATTAAGAAAGAAATCTTACAAAATTTATTTTATCATTTAGTACATTTTTCTACTAAATGTTTTGTAACTGACTTGTTAGTAATTATTATAATAGTTTTTAATTAGAATAATTAAGTGTGTATTTGGATAGCTATTTTCGATATTTGAAGACTATAAAACTCTCTAAATCCTAATATTATTATAATTATTATCTAATTTCCCTAATCGGCGTTACGTGTGTAAGCGTTCAAATATTTTACACATATGTAACATCAATTATTGATTGCCATATTTGTAGATCATAAAGTTTCCAACCTGTTTAATCTTTAACCCACTATCACAATATTTCACTAGTTTATCTATATCTATACAACTATTATGAAGAGGAAGCATTTGTTTGTTTGTTTGTTCACATTGAATATGCTCCGAAACGACTGGACCGATTGGCAAAATTAGAATCCTACGTTGTTTGGTATACATTATAATGTAACAAAAATATCAAAATAAATCGTTATTTAACTGCATCTAGCTATCTCGACAGAGGTTGTTCTGTCATAAATTTTATTTGTTGTCATCGTAACGTGTAATGTTTACGAGGCCCAACGTAAAATTTACAATTTTTATGTTTTTGTAATATTTAATAATATTTGCCACACTTCGTGCGAAGCCGGGACGGAACTGGTAGTTTTATTTTTTAGTAGTAGTAATGGTGTTTATATTTTAGCGTGATTTCAGAAACGTACAAGAAGTCTTGTGATAAGTTAATTTGCTTACCCATTAAATTACGATTTACTCACTGCGCAGCTTGGCCAGTCGTTCGTAAGCGATTAACTATATCAAGACACGGCCGGTGAGGTGACGTTTAATGGCCATTCATTAATTTGTTAAGCTTGAGCATCTGTAACGCTCTGCTAAATCTTAATCTTTGTCGCTATGATTGTTGAAAGCCGGAATAACCTTTCAAACGGTAAAATAATAAACACATGGCAGTGGGAATCCTCAGCCCTTGTAACTTTTAAGTTGTTTCACATTAGTAAGAATCATTTCCACCCACAACTATTTGATCGATAACCGAGGTGTATCCAGCCAACTTGATACTATTGTATTGCGTGGAGGTGTCAGTTTGCTATGCACCTTCTACCCCATTTATCACGGGGAATGCTCCGAGGAATTGTTCGGACTAACACCTGCAGCAGAATTCCATTACAGGACCACGCCACAAAGTTCAAAATCTTACAACCACGATCACGATGCTCCGAGGTCCATTGAATTGCGGATAAACACAGTTCCTCCCGCGCCATACTTCTCTGTGTAATCAGATGCCTTGGTATTTTCAGTGCGATACGACTTAGAGATCTTCAAAATCAGAGCTTATTCATGGAGCTGAAAGGCTGCGCATCCCCGAGACCTCTGGTGTGGCGAACATCTGTGGACGTAGGCGATCACTTACCATCATTCGACTCATTTGTGTTTGCTCCCTATTTGTGTTAGAGTTAATAAAAACATTTTTATACCATAGGGGCAGAAATAATTCGATACCGACGCCCATTAACATCCGCACGGATAGTTTTTAACGAGATAAATCGTCCACCTTCACCCTCACTCTCTGAGGGATTTTTATTTGCTCATCACCATAGACTAAGGAACCAATGTACTATGATGCTACTCGTACTATTTCATAGAAAAACACATCCCTTAGGCCCTTAAGCGCTATCTCTGTGTAAACATGTCAATATCAGCAATGCCTATATACCGAACGTATTACCTTCCATCCCAGAATAAAGAGTGCCTGAGGCGGCAAAGGATTGACAAACAAATGCCTTATAGGACACACCTGTGTATATTTGGACTGGCTGGAATACATGTTTGATTTAAATTTGTCGAATTTCGCCCGGCACTTGGGCGCTATTCATTCGATTTGACCTACTTTGTCCGTATTTACCAGTAGGGAGAAGAGGGCGCAGTCATAACTTTATACTGCTTTCTAGTGTTTTCCTCGATAGTTTCGTTACACGCCGACAATTTATTAGCTTCCAGAATATGAGCACGGCCAGAGAGATCATATTTATAATATTTCTGTATTAATAAACAATTTTACACGGACGACGATTATGATGTCGCGTTTCGTGCATTTTGTGGTGGTCTAGTGAAGGAGGGTAGAACTATTTTTGTTTTATAATAGAAAAGACAAAAAGCAATCGGAGCCGATTGGATGTTGACAATTAGCATCTCTTTTTTTATTGACGCGGGGAAACGCATTTACGCGCCTTCACCGGCCCTGGGAGGGGTCCACAAAACCAAAACCATCACGATTGCCATCAGTGCCACCCTTGGTGAGGTGCTCCGGAAAAACAATCATCAGGGCACCTCGACGGCTAGTCAGCCCCAAGGGTCCAACTCCGCCTCCACAGATGGGACTGCCCAGCACTACAGGACAACCGACTTTGTGACAGTGCAATGGGGTGAGGTTCCCATCCCGGCCCCTTGCTCCGTACTTTCTTGTGACGTAACGCAACTAAACTTGTCAAATTACACCTCTGAGGGTTTTAAATATTGATGTATGTATAGATGAAACAGGACTAAGGAAAACCCCAAGTGTTCAACAAACATTTATAAAATGTTGTTGAACACGCGTAAATGCTATAGTT
>JAFELO010010361.1:272526-310117 GCA_017140195.1 Eumaeus atala | reverse complement strand
CTCGTATTCGAAGCCTGTTATTATATATTCCACACTAAAAATTCTCGCAAACTATAAAGTGCAGTATTTGTATCATAATAGAAATTCGATGTACACTTAAAAATTGAAAATGTTAAAGTAATTTGTGCAATGAAAACGTGGCCTGCATGACTGCTACAAGTGATTTCGTGGAGTAGACGCTGGTTACATGTTCTACATGAGAATTGTCACAATTTCAAATACACGATGATGCTTTTTAATGCGGAGTTCACATTTTATATTATTCCTTCGTTAGTATTAACTTCGAAAATAACACATTTATAGCCTTCTTATGTTTTCGCGAATGTCACACATATATATCGATAAATATATATACACGTCTTTCTAACTCTATGAGAGACTTGCCAAACGGCTTAATGAATGAATTGTTATTTATTGTATATTATAATTATAATTTAATGTATGAATTACATTTCAATATGTTAACTTATTAAGCTATCAAGTTTCTTCAATGAATATTGGCTTAATGTGTATTATTTGCATATTTCTTTTATATCGACGTCAATTACTTCAGAAAGCCATGGAAAGATCAGGTGTTTGTACATTATTTAATGAGGGACGAAATATTCAATACACGCTATCTCTATGTCTTATTTTTATTGAATATTCGCTTTTTGATTTGTAACTAGTTTTTCTTATTTCTGTTCCCTCAGAAAAGTTTTTTAACCTAGTGTCCACCATTAGTCTAATATTTGTTGTACGTTTTAGTAGTAGATTTAACTTCAAATTCGATACGCAAAAGTAGAAAAAAACCTGAACTTTATTGTTTGTATTAAATAACTTGCTTTTTTCATGGTTATTTCTTTGCAATATTTTTGTGTTCAAAGTAAACTTTAATTTTAGTAATGCATACGATGTTTGGTTCGAGCAATCCTATTTGAATGCATTCAATTTCTGGTGAGTTAAGATTTCGTATATTAAGGAAAGATTTCTATCAACGTTTCAGAAAATCAGACAACAAATATGATTTTAAATTTAAGTGTTTGAGCCATTTCAGGGCCTTCTTTGTTTCTATAACGTGGTCCCAAATATTTTTAAACGACTTTAAAAAGGAGGATGTTTATAATTCGACTTGTATGATGGGTTCTTGGAGATGTTGAGGGTCATCCACAAATTTTATACGCATATTACGTGTGTTTGGAATGTACACGTCTTGAGCGGTTCTAAGTTCGTTCTTCGAGCATAACCTTTAGATATACTTACTTAATTTACATTCTTTCAAACTCTTAATGGTTGATACTTTTCGTAATAGGGGTACTGAAAACGAAGTAAATATATTTAATATTTCCAAAAAAAAAAAAAATCAAATCGAGTTTAAAAATATCACCGCACTGATAACTTATAAATAAACGTAGTTGAACAAATAATATCAATGTAATTTTTAAATAATACATTGAATGATTAGTCCACATATATCATTATTAAGGTTTTTTTTAAACATATATTCGTATTTTGGCACACCGCAGTGAATGCGTCGCAGAGCCGACCAGCAACCTCGTCCAACCCTAACTCCGACAGCGGCGGGAGACTCCAACGGCCGACGATGGCGGCCTCTCTGCCAGCTCCCGGTTGAGCCTAGTGAGCGCCCAACGCGGAAACCGGCTCTTCCCCCTAGACGACGACGACGTTGACGTCGGACGAACGGAAGTCTGAGACACCTCGAACCGTATGTAGCGGTGGTCCGAGAGTGTCTCTACCTCCGTCTCCACCCGCCACCCCTTCATTCTGCGTGCGATGGCCGGCGTGGCGAACGTGACATCCACCAAGGAACCTCCCGACCATCGCACGCATGTCTGGACTGTCCCTGTATTGAGGAGGGACCGTCCGGCAGCTACCGCCCACTTCTCCACCTCCCTCCCTTTCGGGTTCGTGACCGGTTTACCCCAAGCCGTGGACTTGGCATTGAGGTTCCCGGCCACGAACACCTGGAGGGGGGCTAGCTGTACTATCAGCGGCCCCAGGACACTTCTCCCCGAACCGCCGCCACGTACCCGCGGCCCCTCGCTTTGACTACGAGGGGGAGGGGGGGGCTCCAGGCTGCACCACGACCGCCACCGAGCCGTCCGTGTCCCCAGCCCAACTTGGACTGGAGGAAACGGCGTACGGCTTGGCTACGATCGCGACGTCAATCGTCCACTCCGCCATAGACTGCAGGGAAAGGTTCTGAGCCCTGGCGGAGTGCTTGACGTTCGCCTGGAGAACCTTGAGATGGCGAGGCATTTTAGGCCATCTCTATATCCAACCCCGAACGGTTCCCCATCTGAGAGGGAGTGGGAACTTTCCCTTGTTGGACTGGGGGCTTACAGGACATGCCTCCATGACGTGGCCCGCCGACCTGCCGGCGTCCGCGCACACCGTGCAATGAGCGCAAGCCGAACACCCTCCAGCATTGTAGCCGGGCCGACCACACCGATAGCACAAAGTGCTGCGGTCAGTGCTACTGGGTCACGTACTGGACACGTGCCCCATCCACCCCAACACTTACCTCCCGGACTGCAGCTGCGGTTGCCGGGAGCTCAACATGGGCCGTGCCCGAGCTGAACTGACTCAAACGCAAGTTACTTACGAGAACCTGGCCCGGGTTACAGGCCCCTTCCTTGGCCACCGCGGTCGCCAGCCGTTCCGCGGTGACTGCGTCGCTTAGGCCCGAGATCCTTATGTCGGCCTTCTTCTCGGACCTACTGACTACTGCCTCCTTCTCCAGAACCTCCCTCAGACGAGCGGCGAGCATGTCAGCCTTTTCGCCGCTCGTGGAGCCAGGCACTTCTATGAGCCACGCTGCGGTAGCCGACTGGCGTATCCGAAGTGGAACCTATGCCTAGCTCCCCCAAGTCCACCTCCCTTTCCGCTTTAAGCAGCGCCGAAGCATACGACGCACCTTTATCCGTTGCCTCCGGCCGTAACTTAAGAATCAGGCCCGAGGAGCGGGGGAGCGTCAGTTTCGGATTTACCACCTCCTTCTTCTTCGCCGGCAGCGCAGAAGCCGCCTTCTTCGTCGCCTTAAGGCGGACGACGTCCGTCCACGCGGTACTCTCTCCTTGTGAGAGACGCTCCTCCGACCCTCCACCTACTGCTGGGACCGTAGCCCTGGAGGTCGAGGGACCGAACGCAGTCCACTCTCCCTGCCCTTTTCTTTTCTCCTTCCCTTTTCCTTTCCCCTTTGCTGGTTGGGGAAGTGCTGGCAACTCCATCTGTTCCCTCTCCGTCGATCTCTCTCTCCGCTCTTCATGCGCAGGTGTCGTCTTCTTGGCTGGAATTGCCGCCCTTATCTCAGTGGTTTATTGTCACCAGCCAGAGGGAGGGGGGCAGGTGGGACAGGAGGCTGCATCTCTAGGCCTGAGATGCGGGCGTCCACAATATTTCCCACCATCTGGGCAACCTCCTTCCTTAGGTCGGCCATATTGGGGACTCCTGTCCCCTCAGCCAACCTCTTCCTCCCTTCCACGTATTCCCTCCTGTAGGCGCGAGCCTCCTCCCTGAGGTTGCCCAGCTCCCTCTGCAGGCGACGGTTATCCGCCGTGAGTCGCTTCACCTCATCATCCTCCGTCCTTCCCATAATTTTTGAGGCATATCCTCCCTTGAGGTTAGTAGACCTATCAGCCAAGTCCAAAATCAGGTCTAAATTGGACTCCGCCGCCAACATGACCTCACCCGCCGCACAACGATCCACATCTTCCAAGATCACCGGAGTCATTTCCTTGCTTACTCCGGCCTCCTTCTCCTTCAAGAATGCCTGCTTCCGCAGGACATCTTCGAATTCCTTCTCCAGGTCATTGTTTATTCGATCCCTAGGAGCCGCTCCGGTCAACGTGTGTGCCTTCCCTCGTTTGGTAACACGAGACCTCGTCGCTAGAGATCCTCTTCCCTCCTGGTGAACGGCCGACCAACACTTCGTTTTCCTAAGCGCGGCCTCTACTTCAGAACCTAACTGGCACCCCATAGATTGTAGAATATGTGAATTTCTGTGGTTTTTGCTGCATTAAAGGCTGATCGGTTTTAATTCACATAATGCTGTTTTGAAGTGTGATGGTTAGTTTCGTCTGGTATGTGCGAAATATTGGTAAGCTTTGTCGTTACAGGTTCTGCTGCAGACCGCGGAGTCTACTCTGTTTTACCATTTTCACACCTAATAATTCATTAACAATCCTATTATCATGTGTGATCATGCAAAGCGCATTTGTAGGGTCGGCATTAATTTATGCAAACGTCCGAGCACAGTTTGAGCGACATCGAGCATAGACATGAATTACAATCTAAAATAACATAAATATTACAGTTGATTCCGAAAAAATTGAACCGTTGAGACAGATTGCACGCGGGTAAAACCGCGGCCTCAGCAGTTTAAATGCGAAATATTGTTATGCAAACAAAAATTTTGTAACGTCTGCCAAATTTAATGACCGTTAAATGTTAATAAAATGTGTGCGTGTGGCTCGCAGCCGAGCCACCCACTAAAACTTTGTGGGTGCCATTGCTCGCCCTGAGGTACCAGCAACAGATCACTTCGGCGACTGGCCAGGCCCTCGCAAGGGTCGGCACTTACAGAGGGCTGGTGTGACCTTAAGTCAGCCCACTCGGACATCGGGGTGCACAATGTACTTTTCATACCTATTTTATTTCCAACTTTATACTTAAGTTTCTAACAAAGCATTCTTTGTTTGTGTGTAGCCGGTGACCCAATGGGGAGCGGGTGAAAGGAGGGCAACGCATATGCGCACCAATCATTTAAATATCCATGGGTGTCGGTAGTCATCAAACATCAATCTCCCATTGCTCGTTTGCCCCCTTAAACTATAAAAAAATACGTTAGCTATTCAGAAACAATGCAACTTTCTTGTTCTTTTATCAGTATAACAACTGTCTTAGAATTAGGTTATATACATTTAGGTACTTAACGGACTTAAAGTTATTACTAAGTCCGTAGTCTAACCCTGTATGCTATGTAGAACTAATAGTAAGGGGTAGTGCCACACATCATTGCAGCCGATTGCGCCGGCACGATAGGGGAGGTACCGCTCGCTTACGTGACACCACCGTAAATTACTTTTCGTGTAATTTGTGAGGTTGCAGGTAGCCCAGTGGGAGGATGTGTAAAAGAGCGCAATGCATCTTCATTGCGCTCTTTTACACATCCTCCCACTGGGCTGCAATGCAATTGACGTGCGGATATTAATGGACGTATCTAGTCACTGTACTATAAAAAACTGTAAAAGAAATTGATAGTATTTTAGGTATGAGGTTTCGCAGCTGAATTACTAAACTCCCGCCAATGTGACACCGTCGTAAAGTGAAAGGAGAGAAGAATGACCGTCAGCAATCATCAGAAAGCTCCGTCTGTAGCATGTGTTTCATATATTTCCACATGCAGATGATGGTGGACGGTGGCCCAAGCAAAATATTTACGGTTTATGTGAATTGTTTTGATTAAATGAAAACATGAAAAAAATACTAAACGAAAATGCTTTTATGTAATGCTGATATCATATATTTTCTAGGATTTCATGAAGATTAGATGGTGATATATTATTGAACACTATCGTATACCGTGTGGGCAGAAATAAATTTAATCAGTTTGAATCCCGCTAGAAGCGGATTATTTTTAACTAAATTAGTGATCCGATCCCGGCTTCGCCCGAGGATAATAGAGGCAGGATTGTTACCATAAATTAAACTCTAAAACCTTTCGGAAATCACTCTATACATGGGATGAAAACCGCATGAAATTTGATTCAGTAGATTAAAAAAATACACACGGATAGATATCTTTTAGGAACTTCTACCGACTAATTGTATGACATACTTAACAAACACAGAAAATATCTTAAAAATCGGTGAAACTCTAAAGAGTTCGTTGATACTGACAACTTCTTATAATATTAGATGATGGGGCAGACGATCAGTTGAGTATCTGTAATAACAATTGACGCCTATAAACTAGTTCTAGAGATACATCGCACTCCTTCAAATCAATACAATGGGCCACCAGAAACACAGACTGAGGGAAATTCGATAAGGTTTACTGTCACTTTTCTATATTGTTTGAATAAGATACACCCTAGTCATCGCGTCTCAATTCAGTTCCAATGAACCAATGGCATTCTTAAAAATATTGGAATAGCCCAAATTTAACGAATCCTTATTTATTAATGTAAGACTGGCATATAATGTTGAACTGGGTATTCTACTTCGTAAATGACTGAGGTTGTCTGCCAGGTTGAACATGAAACATATTTATTACTAGCTACCTGGCCAGGGAATTGTCTCCACCGAGTCGTAAAATTTGCATCAATGTAATCAGATAAACAGACATTCATTATTATAACTGTTGGAACGTGTTCTGTTTAAGATTTCAAGTATCTCCAACATTTTTTATTAATCTTCATGCAAAGACGGTTCATCCTCTTCAGTTTTGTTATACCTATACGAGTATGTACGGATGTCAATGGGCTGATACTAATGTTTAACATTATACAGCAGCCGAGGCATTGCATGAACCGTTACTTACTGATTATTTAACATGGCTACACCAGCTATGCCTCACGCTTTCAATAACGTAAAATCTCATGGGACCCATAGTTTTCGAAATAGAAAATATTTTTTATGTTAGTCCACATTATGATATTCTTTTCTTAAAAAAAAAAAAATCATAAAGATCTGTTCAGAAGATTTTGCGTGAAGCAATAAGGGGCATGCATACAAAACTTTACGATATTAATAGGATCTAGGTGATCCTAACGTTAACGAACTGGGTCTGGTTTCTCTGCTGGGTTGCAGGGCTCAGACAACACAAAAATTGGCCCTTGTGAAGTTCACTGAGAAATCACAAAATCACGAACTGGTTACACTCATATGCGATACACATAACTTTTAAACAAAGTACAAAAAGAAGTGAAAATGTTTCCTGCGTCCGTTATCCTGTTTTTCCTCTAAGTTTTACTATTATCATGTCACTACACGACTAGTTATTGTTCATCGCTATTATACCCCTGGCATAGAAAAACACTGCGTAAGTGAACAAAATCGATATTTTATGGATGTATACTAAAGAAGTACATAAAATTCATTTGATTTTAATAAGCAGTAAGAGCATGTGCACAGCACACTTGCTGCATTCCCTCCGAATCGCGACTGGAGAGGCGCCTCGCGCTTGCATTTTTTTTTGTTTCGGAAAAAAGGTAGAGGAATAATAAGGACAAAGTCTTAAAAAAGCATTGTTTTTTATAGCATAGGAATCAAACGTGAACTCGAGTCCTTTTGATGACGTATTTCTGTTGACATGCAGATGCGTTGCTCTAACTTCTTTCTCCTGATCGACCCGGCCGCCGGCTACTCACAAACCGCACGAAATGTGACTGCAAGACTATCACTTCAATGCGGGGCCATGTGAGCGAGAAGTGTGATGTGTGTAGTGTTTTCCTGATTCATCAAACTAAGAAATAAATCAAACATCTGTTACTACTTACACTCTCTTGACTGACAATCAGACACCAATAAATTTTTTTGAGAACCTAAGTGTCTATCACCGGAGGTGCGCCATTGAGTCACAGTGGGTCATCACTATCAGCCCTTACCGGTCCACTGCTTGACATAGGCCTCTTTCTATGAACGCCAAGACGTCCGATCTCCTGCTACTCGCATCTATCCCAGACCGGCCACTGCACGGAGATCGTCTCCTCATCAGGTGAACGGTTGACTAAGACTTCGTTTTCTTAAACGCGGCCTCTTAGAGAATATAAACTAAGTAAGTGAGTCTAAAGGCAGTGTTCAAAGAACGAACTCCGAACTGTTTCAGACATATACATACCAAAAACACGTATATGTGTATAAAATTTGTGGATGAGGCTTGATATCTCCAGGAACCCATCATATAAATCGAATTGTTAATATATTCCGTTATAAAGTCGGTTTAAAATATTAGGGACCAATGATAGGGACTAGTAATAAAAAAAGGAGGACCAGAAATAGCTCAAACGTTGGAATTTCAAATCATATCTGATATCTGATTTTCTGAAACGTTGATATAAATCTATTTTCTAACATACGAAATCCTAACTCACCCAAAATTGAATGCATTCGAATAGGATTGCTCAAACCAAACATCTTATGCATTACTAAAACAGGGGAACAGAAGTCGGAAAGGCTAGTTACAAATCAAAACGCGAACATTGAATAAAAATAAGACACAGCGATGACCAAAGATTAAAAATTGTGCCCCTTATTAAATGAGGTATAAATATCTAATGTTCCGATGGCGTTCCGAAGTAATTGATATCGAAATAAAAGAAATATGCAAATAATGAGCATTAAACCAATATTTATTGAAAAATATTTTTTTCTAAATATTATTACGAAATTACAATTGCTGGATTTACATCATAATCTACTCACTCTCGTGTTAATACGAAGCCTCTTGTTATATATTCTACAAAAAAATTCTCGCACTTGAAAATTGAAAATGTCAAAGTGTTTCGTGCAATAAAAACGTGGCCTGCATGACTGCTACAAGTGATTTCGTGGAGTTGACGCTACTTACATGTTCTACACGAGAATTGGCACAACTTCGAATATTCGATAATGCCCTTAATGCGGAGTTTACATTTTATATTACTCCGTTTGTATTAACTTCGAATATAACACATTTATAGCTTTCTTATAATATTTTGCAAATATTACACATATTATAATAAAACTACTTTAACGAATCTTATCGCAGTTTATAAAGCATTTTACAAATCCGACGTTTCAGAATCTCTACAGGTACCATGGTCTGAGATGAGGGTGGGCTGAGATGATAAATGTTCTTAAAATTTTAGGTCATACATATTTATATTACCTAAATTCTAAATAAAACGTATAATACACTAAAAGTTGCAACAAAAATGAATACAAGCTTGTAATAAAATGACCATTGTGGCTGGAATACTGCCGTGCAACTTGACGTCTACGAAACAGACGTATCTTTTAGGCTTTTACGGGCTCCAGTGAGCTTGGTAAGCTTAAAAAAAATTTAGGTGGGAAAAAGTGCAACGCCCGGGAGCCACTACAAATTGCTTTCCCTGACTTCATCGCTTCCAGTTCGGGATTTACACAAAGTATAAACAAATTGCCTTTAAAATGTGAAAATGTTATACATAGTTTGGGTTTGTACTTTGATTAGCTACAGCCAAACACTTACCAAAATTTTTGTGTTCTAAGTCATATCTCCATAATATCCAGTTTTGTAAATAAAAAACAAACTTAAATAAATTTAACACTGTGTTCAGTATGTGGTGCACACATTTTTGTTTGAAACCTTAGTTTATTCTGCACTTACATATTTAAGCTCAGAACAGTTTCCAGCGAAATCCACACAGAATTGGTACTGAAAGATAACTCAATTCCAGCCAGAGCTAGATATGTGCCAATTCCTGTACGAGTGTGAACTCATTAAGATCTAGATGTTATGTCCCTGTGCTTTTAAATCCAAAAATATGTATTACTGTGCCTTTTACGTGAAACATTATAATGCTGGATTTTTATTTTCAGGCGACTTATGAGGATCTATTTTAGTTACTTCTTTTACACTACATTATAAGTTAATTTAGTAAGAGACAAGGGGAAGTACTTCTTGTCTACGAGGTACAGCTATGCAATAATCGCTCATGATGCATTATGTTTTGTGCGGTGATGTGTATAACCGCTATCCCTTTAGGGGATGAAATGATGGAGGACAACGCATCTGCATAGCAATTAATCATGCGATTGTTGATGGACGTATGTAGCAGCTAAGGGGCTTGTTTGCCCCCCTAAACTGTAAAAGAACTTCGGGAGCGTACCTTTGCTATCATGGATATCACTTGGATAATTGTATCTTTCCGTACATTACTATGGTACGGTAGATCGGTTTTCTCTATGCACCAAAAAAATGATAACACATTGAATTGGACATGCAACTTTTGGCAGTAAAATATTAGATTGGCCACTGAATGTCCATGTAAAAGGTTGGTAGACACGAGTTACGGGGAACCAACAAAAGAGTTCAACTGAGTGGAACACGTGAAACGGTGTACAGTGGACTGCAGACGGGTGGAACCGAAAATATTTCAACTATTTCTCGTTATGCGAACACTTTATGCTTTTCTCTTCAGATTTTTTCATGCTCTCAAAGCTGTTGAAATTGGAAAGGTTCTGTTACATGAGTTACAGGACTAATTATTTTTAATCGGCTGCGTCAAAAGGAACTATTTATTGAGCTTATGTATGTATTTAAGTGACTTGACTGACTCATAGTCTAATGGTAAGCAGGTTCAACCCCAGTCGTGAGGTCCTGGGTTCTAGTCCCAGGTCAGACCAGATTGTTATTGGGTTTGTTCAATTTCTAATAACAGTCCGTATTCAGGAAATTGACGGCGTCACACACCCGTACTTCGCAAAACACGTTAAGCCGTCGGAGCTGCACCTGATTTCTCTCCGGTCGTGTTGGTTTGCCCGTCCCATCGGTATAGGAGAATGACGAATGACTGAACAATGAATGCATTCGTGCCTGCGCATACATTAGTGTACTATTATATGTTTTTATGGAATAGGGGGCAAACGAGACATCTGAGCCTTTTCATGACTGCCGATGCCCATGAACATCAACATAATTACTATGCGGATGCCTTGCCCTCTTCCCACCTAATGGGCCATGGTTTGTTTAGGAGTAAACTCCAAAGAACGTTCCATAATTCAAAGTAGCTATAAATCACGCACGTGCATAACGGGCCTTATTTCATACATTTATTCGTACTTAGGCCCCTTTCATACTACATCGTGTTGCACCTGGATACATTGCAGAACAGGTAATGTTCACCCCGCCGAGCGGAGACTTATGCCATTTCTCTCGGTCTGTATAATTTACAATTAGGTTTAAAACTTAATTGAAATATACGATTCAATAACACTTAATTACCACTGCTTTTAATAGCACCTAGCGATAGTACGCTATTACAATTATTGGATACTGCGCAATTATATATAGTGTTAAAGCATTGGTTCATTTCACTTTGTATCATTCCCCACGGTATTGTGCTTATATGGAAGTGTACATGTACAGACAGACGTCATGTACAGATAGTACCGAATACCCACAAAAACCACCGCGAGTGCCACCAGTGCCGTCTTTGATGAGGTGCCCCGGAACAACAAATCATCAGGGCACCTCGACGGCAAGTCAGCCCCCGAAGAGACCGACGCCACCTCCACAGAAGGGGTTGTCCCGCACCACAGGATAACCCCACCGACTTTGGGGCAGTGCAATGGGGTGAGGTTCCCATCCTCGCCCCTTGCCCCGTGCGCAAATACGCCGCCACTTTTTGCTCTTTTGTCCCCTCTTCTTATAAGAGGGGTACAAAGAGCGGCACCTCCTCCTGCTCTTTAGTCCCCTCTTCTTATAGGAGGGGTACTAAGAGCCGCCACCTCCTCGGTTCAATTGGCTTAGCCCAAGGTGTCTCGGATAACCCCAGGCTACTGCACCTGCACTGCAGGCCCCACCGCCACGACAAGGCTTGAACCATGGTGGGGACAGCTTTCTAACCTAACCTAACCTAACCTAACGATTGGAGAACGATTCTTTTCAGGATAAAAGGTAGCATAAGAATGATATTCCTGATGGTAACCTAGATTTGAGTTGAATGACATCCTAATCCGCTCAGTATGAATGAATGATTTAAGCTTGATACACTAAGCTTAATTCTTAGTCCATACACACCTGTATTTATAATGCTAAAAGCATTGCGTCACGTTTTAACCTTTCCTCGCCTAATATGGTAAAATATCAATATATAAATTTCGCCCCCCCCCCTTATTTCCCCACTTATTACTTTTATTCAAAATCCAACGAGGTCACGGGCACCAGCTCGTTCGCAAATATATGATTTGCGTAGATGGCTAGATTATAAAGAGATGGCCACCGTATTTGGTATTCGGCTCTACCAGCCGACATTACCGATTCCCACAAGTATGTTGGACCTTCTTTGATGCCCTGACACAGCCGACGTCCTGCAGTAAACGGATGGTAGGTGTGATAAGACCCTTTCGGTAGCCATTCGATGATACGGACAAGAAAATATGGACTTTGTTACAATCAGCTCCACTACATTACTCGTAATCTATGCATACAGATGCGAACGGCTTAACAATTATTATTATGGTATAGCTATATTGTGTAAATAAAAATGTGTGCGAATGTGGCGGTATAAAATGGAGCCTGCGCTGTGGAAGATATATTGTGTACGTTCTAGAGCGAGCAACATTTTACCGTTCACCTACATTTTTCCAATTACCGGTGGCGTATGTTACTTATGGGAAATTGTTCGCTTGAATAATATAATTTTTATAACATAGAGTAGATGGTGACACGAGTAACTGGAGCCTTCCGACATCTACAGACTTCCGCATTATTATCATGTAGATTACGTTGCCCGTTGCCGCAATAATTATACATTTTCATGTACTTTAATAACTTTTGTAATCATGGTCGCTTAAAGCATCTGCAACAGGCTTGTATAACGACTATATAATCCGCCATAAAATATGTTAAATTAATAAAGAAATTAAATTTTACCAAAAAATATTATAACGACAAACCTCGACAACTAAAGTGATTTAAAAATAATGCTCCAAAAATCTACAAAAAAAAAGTGAAATATATAAATAAACGACTCATGATTATGAAACTGAAGCAAAAAAAAAAAAAAAACAAGGAACTCCTCGACATAGGACTGATGACTTTAAGTAAAGTAATAAAAGTACTCTACTTAAGAGTAATAAATGAACAAAGCTAAAGCGAAAACATTGAATCATATCTGTTTGAAGAGAATTGTGTTTTTATCAGAGATTTTTATTGAATTAACGATTGGACTTTTATGTTTTTCTGGTATTGCAATTTTTTTTCGTTAATTGCCATCGGCTCACTGACTTTAGAACACCTATTGATATATTGAAAAGGATGTAATTAGAACACTTTGCGAATTGCGCGGATTCAGTGACCTATGGGGAGATGAGAAACTACGTATCTGTATTACCGTGCCGACAATGGCCGTGACCGTAAGTAGTCACAATAGCTCCTATGGTTTAGTAAAAGTCAGAGCCATGCTGCATTACATCAGGATTGGATTGTCAGGACCTGAGAGGTACCACCCGTGTACACGATACCGCCGTAAAGTAACAGCTATGCTGTCGTTTTGTGCGGTTTGTGAATAACCAGTGGCTGATTGAGACGATTGGGTGAAGGGGGACAGCATCTGCATATGCGGGTGTTGATGGGCTTTGGTAGTGACTAAATAGCTCCACTCGTTTGTTCCACTATATAATGCAATATCGTCCAAGCCGAATTTCGGCTACAGCGGTCAACTCTATAGAGAGATCCATCTGCGCGGGACATATTATAGTGCACCAGTGTTTGCGCAGACACAAGTGCACTCCCTATTCCTTCATTCTCGTAATGCTATGGGACGGCAATTCGACCGGAGAGACATCAGGCGCAGGACCGATGGCTTAAAATGCTTACCGAGGCACGGGAAATATAATAAAATCATAGGTGGGATAATATTTGTATTTTCGAAATGCCAATATTGGAATATGTTTCCTTGACACCCAACTTAAAAATTGCTGGAAAAGAATGAAAATCCCATTCGACTTCCGCCATAGATCATCATCAGCACCCGCATACAGAAGACGTCCATCGCTGGACACACGCCTTGACTCTGGGATCCCTTCCACAAGATATATTAATCTAATTTACATGTCACGTGCCCTACTGTTGGGAACCGTACTGTATCGTCGTAGCGACATCCGAAGTCGTAGGAAACTCGCCACATATGTAAACAGCCACTCGTTATGGTGGCTCACATTGGGTATTTGTGAATCCTGTGGCCATTCGGGAAGGACAACTAATGACATAACCTTTCGGATATTAATAAATTAATAAATAAGCCTTTATCGCCACAAATTTCCGTACATTGTTAAACATTGTTTTAAAAATATAACTAAACACGCCACCATTATGTCTCGGCTAACGGTTATTGATTCGATGCGTTTTGTCTTTCGAGAGAGACTTCCTCTAAAAAGTCCAAATCGGACCTGCAATTTTCTTAAAATCATCTTCCCATCTTTTATTCTGTCTTCCTTTGTTTCTATTTGTGTCTATTGAGTATGAGCATTGTTTTTGAACTTTAGAGGGTCATGGTTTGTCATCATTTTATTTTATTTGATGGTGTGCTTTTGTAGTTTCCTGCGTTTACCGATTGTTAATTGTTATTGTATATTAGCTGTAGAAGCGGAAGACAGAGAGAGAAAGTTAGATGTAATCCTCATTAGATCATAGGCATTTAATTTATTGGTGTTAGATGGCATTAAAGTTTGTTGTTTTCTTGGTTGGGCGTTAATTTGTGGTGACATTGACAATTCTCTTTTGCGTTTCTCATTGTTATTGTTTTTTAAATGTCTATTTGTTTGTGATATTTTTTACCAAGATTATTGCATTTTATCAAACGCTAGCAGGTTATCTGGAAGATATTGCTGTCTAAGCAACAAGGGCGCCAATTGTGTACATAAATTTTGTGATTGTGTATCCTGTAAGATTGACTGTCTATTGTGTTACGTAATAAACATCCATTCACACATTTGTAAAGATATAAAGTTGTATAACACAAACTAGTTACGAACATGGAACTGAAGCCAGCATGAATTGCAAGCAATGAACATTATTGGTCGTATGACCACATAAATGCTAAGGAATTTTCTACGGAGAAAGGGAGATCTATTACGAGGGCCTTGCGCTGGTCATTTTTCAATTAACGCAACACGGAGGCAAACAATTTATTCTCAGGCTCACGTGGGACTTTAAGCTACTTTTCCTTTAATGCTATCTTCAGTTAAGCTGTAGTTGAATGTAAAGTCGAGAATACACGAAAGTGTAATCCAATTTCAATCATACTGTGGTTCAATTGAGTCTCCATTAATATGATGGCGTCCGAAAGAGGGCAATGTTTTCGAGCGTTGCATACGTTGTGGATAGATTTCTATGTCCTGCTATAGTCTGTTGGTGTCGTCTGTTCATTACGTGAAGACATTTAAGGCAGCGAGGTCATGAGTACTCGTACCAAATCTAGGGAGAGAGGGTGGGGGTTCAATAACAAAATTACGGATATGAACCCGGGTACTTACTCGTAAGCGGTGTGTGAATTTGTCATTCTGTCAGTCATCTCTTATAACTGTGTTATTATATGTGAGGTTCCATCGCCTCGACCAACGGTTCGAGGTGGTGTACATTTAATTGGGTCTAGCACCAAAAATGCATTTACACATCATCCAGCAAACCACCCGATGTGTGCGTCGAGCTGAGGTCGTGAAGCGGTTGCTACAACCGACTAACAACTGCTAGCCATTAGCTAGCTCTATTGGCTTTTTGCGGCGGATGCGTGTCTCGATACAAGTTTTTGTGTCATTTTCGGCGGACTTGAAAACGTCTCCGACGTCGGCCGACGTGCTTCGGCCGACTGTAAGGAGAATATATTATTAATGTCAGATCGTATTCCGCAGTTTTAACAAATAATTTGTTTCAGTGATTAATTAGGGCCCGTGCCCTCAAAGAACTTTTGAGATAGCTCTTTGAAGCCTCCTTTGATCGAGGTCAGCTAAATGTCACAACGTAGGTCGATGATTTGCAAGTACCTGGGACGACCAGTAGCCATGCGTATAAATCTAATGCATGAGGTGTCTACACAGGTGATAACGCAAGTGTACCCATAATGTATCCAACATATCAATATAATAATTTGTTAGAAGCTTAATATTTGGTTTGTACATTTAGGTAATACATTTTTTAAATATTGCAAACCATTTCTCGGACCCTGTTCTTTGTTAAACTGAAATTTGTACCGTTAGTTTAGGCGCTGTATGATTTTGTGAGTCATATCATTTTTTTAATTCCATGTATTTTTGGTTCATTTTATTACAAGCTTTCATTCACTTTCCTTGTAAATTTTACGTATATAAAATTTAGGTAATAGAAATATGTACGACCTCAAATTAACAGTACATTTTTATATCAGCCCGCTTGTGACCATGGTAACTGTAAAGCTTCTGAAATTCCGGGATTGTAAAATACTTAATAAACCGCGATAAAATCCGTTAATGAAGTTTTATTATAATGTGTAACATTCGCGAAAACCTAAGAAAGCTATAGATGCTTTATGTTTGATGTTAATTCAAACTACGGAATAATATTAAATGTGAACTCTTAACTTTAACTTTTAATTCTGAAGCTTTAAAAAGCATCATCGTGTACTTGAAGTTGTGCCAATTCTCATGTAGAAAATGTAGTTGAGTCAACTCCACGAAATCACTCACTTGTAGCTATCATGCATGCAACGTCTTCACTGCACAAAAATCATTTGACATTTTCAATTTTTAAGTGTATTCAATTTATATTGTGATATAAACACAATCACTCGCGAGTAGAATATGTAACGACAGGTTTCCTATTAATACGAGAGTGAATAAGATTATGATATAAATCTAGTAATTGTAATTTCCTAAGAATATTTAAAAGAAATTATATTTTTCAATAAATATTGGCTTAATGTGTATTATTTGCATATTTCTTTTCTCTCGCCGTCAATTACTTCAGAAAGCAATCGGAACATCAAATATTTGTATCTCATTTAATGAGGGACAAAATATTCAATACTATGTCATCTGTATGTCTTATTATTATTCAATATTCACGCTTTGATTTGTAATTAGCTTTTCCGATTTCTATTCCTTTAGAATATTTTTTAAATTATAAATACTAGACTAGGGGTGGATATTACCATTAGTCTAATATTTGTGTACGTTTTAGTAGTAGATATCTTCAAATTCGCTACGCAAGAGTAGAAAAAAAAAAAGTAAACCTTATTGTTTTTATTAAATAGCTAGCTCTTCCTCTTCTTAAAGGGAGCAGAATTTCAAGATAATTTCTTACTCTATTTTTGAGTTGAGAGTAAGCCTTAATTTTAGTAATGCATACGTTGTTTAATTCGAGAAATCCTATTCGAATGCATTCAATTTCAGGTGAGCTAGGATTTCGTATGTTAGAGAATGGATTTATATCAACGTTCCAGAAAATCAGATATCAAATATGATTTTAAATTCTATTGTTTTATCATTTTCGGGCCGCCTTTTTGTTTCTATTACGTGATCCTTAATATTGTAAACGGACTTTATAAAAGGAATATCTTTACAGTTCGATTTTTATGATGGGTTCTTGGATATATTGAGGGCCATCCACACATTTTATACGCACATACGTGATTCTGGAATGTCTTGAACGGTTCGGAGTTCGTTCTATGATCATTGCCTTTAGACATCATCGTCACCATGAAGGTACATTATCTGCCCTTGTCGCTCCACTGCTGGACATAGCTCTCTTTCAATGGACGTCAAGACGACCGATCTCCTGCCACTCGCAGCCATTCCGAAGCGGCTAGTGCACGGAGATCGTCTTCCAACCTGGTCGTCGACCAACACTTCGTTTTCCCAAACGCGGCCCCCACTCCGGAACCTTAATGAAGTGGCAACGGGCTAGTCACACACTCAGAAGAACAGAAGATGGACACACTTACTTAAATTATATTCTTTCAAATTATTAATAGTTGATACTTTGCATAATAGGGCTATTGTACTGAAAACGAAAAAAAAAAAATACATATTAGCAAAAAAGGAAGCGGCAAGAGCAGACAATCGACCGATCATATATCTGGGACCAGCTACTACACGGAGATCGTCTCCACTCCAGAACCTTACTGGTCCATCTACCATCTATTATCCGAGTGTGTGACCTGCTCATTACTGCTTCAGCGAGTTTATTCGTTGTGTGATATCGAATACTTTAGTTCTCTGCCTTAGGACTTCATTACGAATTCTGACGGACAGAGGAACACCAAACATAGCACGTCCAAAGAGACAACCCTGCATATTTCTTATTAAATATGGTGTGATTTGTCCACAAATATTATTTATATACATATATATATATATATATATATATATATATATTTACATACATACATATATATATAAATATATATTAACATATATATATATATATATATATATATATATACATATATATGTTAATAATGTACTTAAATTATTAATACAGCTCCTCTTTTTGTTGACAGCCAAGTACAAAAAAAAAAAGATTAGATTGGAAGATAAGGTAATCGATATAAATCGAGTTCTAAATCACAGAATTAGGGATACAATTACATAGGGCCTTGGGCTGTTAGGGAATTAGTAGTGGGATATAAAATTAAAAGTTCTTAAGTCCTAACATCCCGCCATGAAGATTGACTACATCGAATTGTATATATATACTAGGTCTTCACACATGAAATTGGCGTCTTGTCAAATAGTCGAATATTTTTAATTAATTTAATTAATCAATGTATAAACCATTGTTTTCTATGCACTTTTGCTATCTCATTGTTAGTTTATTGATCTGTTTACTAAAAAAAGCAAGTCGGACGGGAATCATTCAAATCTTTGAAGGGGACTGGACTGCTCCATTGGAGTAGATTTTTTCCTTGTTATCCAAATTTCGAAAGAAATGGTAATCTGTTGAAGCATGGTCTGGAGAATGGAAAATAGAATTGTTTTAAATAAGTTATTAAAATCTTTCTTTGTCGTTTCGGATACTTATCGAACACCCCTCGTATATCATCCAATAACAATTTCAAAGGTATATTTTATAGGTTAACGAAAAGTTAAATGTCTTTTCTTTTCAACGTCGGAAGCAAGGCGATGCAGTTTCTGTTCATCCATATATGCGTTCTAATGTTGTTCTTGGTCGTATTTACTCAGTCCATCCGAAGAATGATGAATGTTTTTGTTTACGATTGTGGCTGGTTGTTTTCCACAAGGTGCTAGGAAGAGTTAAACCAAGTGCATCCCGTGCTGTAAAACATGGTTAAAAATACAACCACGACCTCGATGTTCCGAAGTCCATTGCCTTGCGGTTTAAACAATTCCTCCCGCGCCATACTTCTCTATGTAATCAGATGCCTTGGTATTTTCAGTGAGATACGACTTAGAGATCTTCAAGAGAAGAGCTTATTCATGGAGCTGAAAGGCTGCGCATCTCCGAGACCTCCGGTGTGGCGGACATATGTGGACGTAGACAATCACTTACCATCACTCGACTCTTGTTTTGTTTGCTCCCTATTTGTGTTAGAGTTAATAAAAATATTTTTATAGCATAAGGGTAGAAATAATTCGATACCGACGACCATTAACATCCGCACAGATAGTTTTTATTGATATACATCGTCCAACTTCACCTCACCCTCAGAGGGATTGTTGTTTTCTCATCACCATCAACTAAGTAACCAATGTACTATGATGCTACTTGTACTATTTCGCCAAAAAACACATCTCTTAGACCCTGAAGCGCCATCTCTGTGTAAACATGTCAATATAAGCAATGCCTATATACCGAACGTATTACCTTCCATCCCAGAATAAAGGGTGCCTGAGGCGGCAAAGGATTGACAAACAAATGCCTTATAGGACGCTTCTGTGTATATTTGAACTGGCTGGAATACGTTTGATTTAAATTTGTCGAATTTTCCCCGGCACTTGGGCGCTATTCATTCGATTTGACCTACTTTGTCCGTATTTACCAGTAGGGAGAAGAGGGCGCAGTCATAACTTTATACTGCGTTCTAGTGTTTTCCTCGAGAGTTTTATTACACGCCGACAATTCATTAGCTTCCAGAATATGAGCACGGCCAGAGAGATCATATTTATAATATTCTGTATTAATAAACAATTTTACACGGATGTAAAATGACGGTTATATTAATGAAGGCGTTTCGTACAGTTTGTGATGGTCTAGTGAAGGAGGGTAGAACTATTTTTGTTTTATAATATAATAGACACAAAGCAATCGGAGCCGATTGGATGGTGATGATTAGCATCTTTCTTTTTTTTTTTTTTGACATGGGGAAACGCATTTACGTGCCTTCACCGGCCCTGGGTGGGGTCCAGTGGTGTATGGGACTCGCGGCACATGATAGTGCCGTATACCCACAAAAAACACCGCGAGTGCCATCAGTGCCGCCCTTGATTAGGTGCATCGGAACAATAATCATCAGGGCACCTCGACGGCTAGTCAGCCCTCTAAGGGACCAACTCCACCTCCACAGATGAGGTTGCCCAGTATTACAGGACAACCGACTTTGGGACAGTGCAATGGGGTGAGGTTCCCATCCTCGCCCCTCGCCCTCTGCGCTATACCGCCACCTTCTGTTGCTCTTAGGTCACTTCTTCTTATAAGAGGGGTATCGAGAGCGATTCCGTCTCCTGATTTTATGCCCCCTCTTATTATAAGAGGGGTGCAAAGATCCCCCACGGTTCAATTGGCTTCGCCTGGGTTCACCCCAGGCTACTTAGCACCGCCGCCACGACAAGGCTTGAACCATGGTGGGGACAGTTAGCTTTTGCACAGTTTACGGTAGTGCAATCGCGTTACCCTCCATCTCCTGATCCCTCCCTAAAAGCCATTTGTTACTCACAAACCACACGATACGCAATAGTATGGCTATGGAGTATCATGTAAGCGAGATGTGCTGGTCCAATTTACCTGTAATGCAGCAATGACATTACGTCTAAACAGTGGAATCTCGTTTTACTTTGTGATTTGTACACAATGAAAGGGCTAAAGGCAATCCACCTTGTATACAGGTGTATGTCTTGTCCTTTGCATGGTATTGTTGTATCTTATTGTGAAACTTTGTGGTTGATAGTTTGTATGAAACTTCGTTACTACAAGTGAAGTGACTCAGATTTTGTATAGGGGTATGTTTCTGTGACGTAACGCAACTAAACTTGTCAAATTACACCTCTGAGTGTACACATATAAATAGTGATCTATATAACTGATATTGTATGTATGTTTGCTACTCCTTCACTTAAAATCTCTGTCTGCATGTCATCGATTTTCTCAAAATCTATTAAACGGATTTTCATACAATTTCCACCCATGGCATCCCAGAGGCATGTTCTGTTAAAGCAACCGTTTATTACTACGGGTGAAGCCGGGGAGGATCGCTAGGTAATACATAAAAATGTGTAAGTACTTGTACTAAAAAGTGGTAGTAAAATAAAGCAATCGAAATGAAAACATTCGATATTTAGTGTTGATTACACCCAACAATATAAAATGTGTATTTTAGTAGGCAACACTTTCAAAATGTATTTCAGTTGTCTCTAGTCATTTAGTTGTGCGCACCGATGAAGGTTTAATCTCACCTATATTAAATCTTAAACGATGTCCCCTGAAACGATGCCTCTAATAAATATGTGTTGAGAATCTCCCGGATGTCACCGTAATGTTCTCATCTGGTATTCAGATTTACGATATCAGGAAAGAAACTCTGTATATGTTAGGCTGTGTTAGGCAGGTAAATAAATGGATAATATATTAAATCGAAACAGTATCAGAGTTTGACTGTGCGTCTCGTGCTTATTTATTTATTTATTATTGTTTTATTCGGCAATTATGTGCATTTCGTTTCTCTCTGACTATCTGTTAGGAAACTGATGTGAAGGTGATATGTTGTCATTATTATAATTTTATTGATTACTACCTGACTGAAAAACGTGAATTCGCCGGTTTGGGTGAATATCCCTTAAAAGCGGATTAGAATGAAATTTATTTGTAAAGTACATTACACAGATATAGAGCATATAGTGCACACACACAATATATAATCCTTAGTGTAAAAATAGTCGAAAGGCATTGTGTACACCGTATATCTTTAGCAGTTTTGAATCTAATAACTTGGTGCATTGAAACGTGTATGTTAAGAGCAATGTACCCCAAATACCAAATCTACATTTTCACAGTCTTTCCCGTTTTTCTAATTGTCCAAGACAGAATAAATAGTTTTCGCTATCGATATCTAGTTTAGTTGTTTCTCATTTATAACGTCATATAAACTAACACAACTAAAGACCCCAAATGGTCGTATAAGAATTCTTGGGACGAAAATGGTTTGGTGTAAAAGACAGGCTGCAAACTGCTATATAAGACATACCAGGACGTACATCCCCTGCATATGTACATGTGACTCAGCTATAATGACAATATTGCTTGTGAGCGGAGACGAGAGATCGGTTAACATGTTCGTCACGTCCTACCCAGACAGGGGTCGTAAAAACCCCCAACGCATTAGTAAACAGTTTCGCTGGAATTATTTCTCTTTGCAACACTCCCATAAATCTTTTTATTATTTTTCCTTGAATAGGGGGCTTGAATCTTAGGCTAATGATTATCAAATAGGTATACATTTAAAATATAGAATGCTAGCTTTTTCCGTGACTCCGCCTTCGTGGACTACATACACAAATTGTTAAACTTAGTATTTCTATAACGTCTTTTTCTTTTATTCGACATGAGGCACTCCGCTTTCTCTGCCTACCCCATTACGGAACTGGCGGGATGATGTGTATATATTTATCATGTAAAGATGAAATTGGCGTTTTTCATACTGGCCGCTTCAATCGCGAATTTCTCCTTTTTCGGTAAGGAATTCCAAATTCAAATTTGTACAGCTATTTACTGATATATGTATATAGCTTTAATGGTTTTGCATATATGTATATAGGCAAGTATAAGTAATTAATTATATTTGATGATAATTCGAGGCAAACGCTTTTGACAGCAATTCGACCACAATTAAGACTAAGGATATATATTTGTCTGTTTAACCCAAGGCAGGTGGCTTCAAATGGACCCTACGCTAACCGCAATGAATGTTACCTTGTGGTCCCCGCCAGTGGACTGTGAAGTACTTCCCTAACTTTGACAGTTCCTTTGTAACAATACTTGTAATTTATGCTCTCATTCTCTAACTTGTATTAAATTGTAGTATGTTTCTCAGATATTTGTCAAATTATAAATGTTTTTTGTGTAGTGTATTGTAGAGTTGTACATTGTGTACTGGATTATTTGTTGTGTTCTAATACACAAACTTGCGTAAGTTTTTTTTATAGCATAGGGCTATATAGCATACCGGCTACTCACAAACAGCACGAAACGCGACACCGTAGGTGTCATTTTACGGTGCTATCAAGTAAGCGAGAGGTATCTCCCTGGTCGTGCGGGCCCAGTCTCGTTGCATAGGTGGATGTAGTGTCATGCACCATGCATGGCACTACCTCTTTTCTCTTACAAAAAATTACTTAGCACGGAATATATTTTAGTTCATCGTGATCGTCACTTTGTCCGGGAATCTCTTCTGTGTCGACAAAAAAAATTTGTGTTCTGTATCCAGGGAATACAAAAGTTACCAGGACACAGAACACTACATTTTTTTTTGCGGAGGCTCTTCTCGTCCAATAGACCTCCAGTTATTCATAAGGCTCACGAAGCTGCAAGCATATACCTACATGCTTTAATGAACCCAAATAACTTCGACAATAAACATCTGCAAAATTTTTATGTAGGCGCGTTATTATCCTGCCGTACCCATTTCCAATGCGCCAATGGAAACTCATGAATCGCACGAAATGCGACACCATAGCTGTTACAAAGAATGTGTCGTCTAACATCTCCTTTAATATCCACGTTTACTGGAATCACTTCCTACTCCTCCGATTTTCTTCTTACCTACTTCCTACTCCTCCTATTTTCTTCTGATTAAATCTTCGTTGCTGGTCCCAATGCAGTTTCTAGCATTCCCTCGGTGTCCCTGCGATCATATCAAAGGATCACAAGTGGTGGCCGCTGTCGATCCTGGAGACACAGAAGTAGTAGCGCTGGGAAAGTGTGGTGGACCTTGCCCGTTAAAAAAAATCCACGTTCACTCATATGTTCGTAGACTGGCTCGATGTGCGAATGAGAAACGTAGAACGTTTTTCCTGTAGTTATACGAACGCTGATGTCCGTCGGCTCGCTAAGAAATAATACGAAACTCGCTTGCCTTTATTTTATAGAAAGCAAAACTTATGAGCATTATTATCTTAACTATTTAAATGATTACATAAAAGAAAATTTCAAAAGATTATTTTATATAATCATTGAAATAATTCAGAGACTTTTTGGAAATTTGAATGTATAATTTTGTGCGTTTTGCAATTATTTTACTTAGCAAAGATAAATGTGAGAAAATAAAACTAATATCATTTTCTCTTGGATTACGAATTTAAGAAAAGCCTATCTTACTTGGTTTTTCAAATTTCCGCAGGCCCCAGGTTACTTACTAAACAAAATTCTCATTACGTCGTAAATGGGTTAAATGGGGTGTTTTAATAAAAATAACGCAGTCCCTGGTAATCCTCGGCTTTTTATGATGTTTATTTATTTCATACGGGCAGAAAACTCCGGCCTCGTTTTCTCATAATGTAAGGTATCCCTTTTTATTATCTTCATAAGCTCAAACGAAATGAACCCTTATAATATTAACATTTGCAAGAAAAGCTTTTTTGTTTTCTTTAACTTTATATGTTTTGTAGGCCTTCGCATTTTGTATTTTTAATCGAAGTAATTTTTTAAGTGTTTTTTTAGAACGAGGCTTTGTCACACAGTGTCTGTGCCACACCAATTTAATAACACCACGTATTTTAACTCAAAGCTATGTTCTTAACAATAATACAAAAATGTGCTCATGTACAAATTTAATGACACATGTACTTTAGCCATCCACGAACAAAGGTCAGTTTCAAATAAAGACGGGAAACATTTACGGATATATAATCAATGTTGTATGTTTAATTGTTATTCTCATCTTTGGCGTCCTTCGGAGGCGTAGTTGGGGCGCAAGCGTCTCTTTACGGAGAGGTCTGGGGACTCGGGTTCCGGTTCCGAGACAAGCGTTGTGGGAGTTGTTGCATTCAAGTAGATGTGTGTGGCCAAGAGGGGCAAATTGCATTCATTAGCGGGAGCAAGTTGGCGCTCCGAGAGCGAATAAACACTTCCTTAAGGAGAAAGAGGATGGAGGATGTCGGTCCGTGTGGGGAAGGAAGTAATGGTGGCGGCGGAGACCAATCTAGACTTTATACTGGAGCTAACGGGTAAATCGACCAATCTTAAGGGGGAGCTACGCCTCCAAAATTAAGAGGGCTGCGGGATCCATCAGGGAGATGGTGGAGTCCCTGATGAGCCACACGGAGGACGGGGAGGTCAGGCGGCTAAAGGCCGACGCGCGGTTGCAGCGGGAATTGGGCAAGCTGCGTGAAGAGGTCCGCGCCTTCAGGCGCGATTTCCAAGGGGTGAGAAAGAAGCCGACCGAAGGGAGCGCAGCAGTCCCCACAATCGCCGACTTCATGGAAGAGGTTACCCAGATAGTGGGGAACATAGTGGATGCACGCATCTCGGGACTGGAGATGCGGCTCCCTCCTGCCCCACCCTACCGCCCGCCTCTTACTGGGGACAATAGGCTACTGGCAAAAGAGACGAGGGCAGCGATCGTGGCCAAAAGACGGTACCAGCGGCCAAATCCCCTGAAGAAGTGGAGAGGGGTCCCAATTTGGAGGAATTCCTAGCCCTGCCCCGAAGTACAAAGGGGAAGGGCAAAGGAAAGGGGAAAGGAAACGGGCCAGAGTGAACGGCGTTCGGTCCCCCCACCTCAAAGGCAGTTGCCCCTACACAAGAGATGGGGGGTGGAGGATCAAACCCCACAAGACGACGAGGCCACATGGACGGACGTCGTCCACCGCGAGGTGGTGAAGAAACCAGCGACGCAAGGGCCACCGGCGAAGAAGAAAAATACACCGGCGGCTTCTGTGCCGCCGGCGAAGGAGAAGGAGGTGGCGAAACCAAAACTGTCGCTCCCCCGCTCCTCGGCTGTGATCGATCCGAAGCTACGGCCGGAGGCAGTGACCAATGGGGTGACATACGCTTATTGCGCACGTGCGCGGACGCTGGGACCGGCGGGCCACGTGATGGGGTGGGCATGTCTTGTAAGCCCTCCGTCCAGTCCAGTGTGTCTTGTAAGCGGGAAACTTCCCTTTCCCTATCAGAGGGAGAATCGGTTGGGGTCGGACGTTGAGATGGCATAACCGCTAGGCATCTCAACGTTATTCAAGCGAACGTCAACCACTCCGCTAGAGCCCAAGGCCTTCTTCTGCAGGCCATGGCGGAGTGGACGATTAACGAAGCGTTCGTAGCCGAGCCGTACGTAGTACCCTTCAACCCAAGCTTGGTGAGGGACACTGACGGCTCGGTGGCGACTGTGGTGCGGAGATCTGGAGCCCCCCCCCCTCGTTGTCAAAGCGAGGGGCAGCGGATACGTGGCGGCGGTTCGGGAAGAAGTGGCGTTCGTAGGGGTATACTTCTCTCCGACCCACAATTTTGCGGCCCAAGAACTGTTTCTCGAAGTTAGTAGCTGTCGGAGTGTCCCTCCTCTACATAGGGACATAGGCAGACGTGCGTGCGATGGCCGGGAGGTCCCGTGGTGGACGTCACTTTTGCCACGCTGGCCATCGCACGCAGAGCGGTGGGGTTCTCTGGCCCCCGTTCGTCCGACGTCAACGGCGTCGTCGTCTAGGGGGCAGAGCCGGTTTGCGTTGGGCACTCCCTGGCATAGGAGTCCGCCATCGTCGGCCGTTGGAGCCTCCCGCCGCTGTTGGAGTTAAGGGTGGACGAGGCGGCAAGTGGGCTCTGCTACGCATTCACTGCGGTATGCAGAGCGGCCATGCCGCCCGCGAAGAGTCCGCCCCAGCAGCGGGGGCTCTATTGGTGGACGGCCGAATTATCGGGTTTCCGGGCCGCCCGCAACGGTACAAGGAGGTAGTACACACGGAGCAGGCGGAGACACGCCCAGTACGTCACCACAACGCTACACGACACGCTGCGCAGGATCTACGTGGTAAAGGTTTTAAAGCAGGCCATTTGACGAGCCAAGGAGGAGGCCCAACTGGGGCTTGTAAGGGAGCTCAAGAGGAGACCCTGGGGCCGACCGTACAATTGGGCGCGGAATAAGCTCATCATCATAGTGATGCTCCAGCCGGACCATCTGGGGAGTACCGTCGGGGAATTTTTCTCCCACTCCGGGTGTGAGCTTCATGCCCCACAAGATGGCTCGGGAGACCTCGGACGAGGAGAAGGGTGTTCCGCCACCTATCACGGTGACTGAAAAGCAGGCGATTCTGACTCGCCTCCAGAGTAAGAAGACTGCACCGGATCCAGACGGGGCGCACGGGAGAGTGCTGGCGATCTCTCTCGTGCACCTCGGGGATAGCCTCCGGGAAATTTTTGACCGCTGCCTACGGTCTGGTCAGTTACCGGGGGCATGGAACGAGGGTCGGTTCTACCTGTTTCCAAAGGCAGGGCGGCCATTGGACTCGGCGTCGTCGGTTCAACTAGTGATGCTGCTAAACGAGACTGGGAAGGCTTTAGAACGGATTGTGGCCTCCCGTCTCGTTCAGCATCTGGAGGAGTGCGCGGGACGTGGTGGTCGCGGTGCCCTTGGATATCGCGAACGCATAACGCGTCTCCTGCAAAGCGTGATACGGGAGGCACTGGTCTTCTTTAAGGTGCCTCCCTATCTCATGAGGCTGTTGGATGCGTATCTCTCCAGTCACAGAGTGGCGCTCGAGAACCGGTCGGGGCCATGGAATGGCGGTGAGTCGGGCGCAGCGTACCTCAGGGTTCCGTTCGAGGCCGTCTCCTCCCCGGGAGGGCGTTGACCTCGTGATCAGCTGCATATAGAGGTTAGGGTTTCGGGTTAGACTGGAAAAGACCGAAGCCCTTCTCTTCCGCGGGACCGGCCGCAAGGCACACCGGGGCCGTTCTGCAGATTGGAGTGGAGAGGGTCAGGTTGAGCCCCCACATCAAATATCTGGGGCTCATCCTTGACGGAGGGTGGACCTTTGGCCCACACTTGACCATGGTGGGACCGAAGGTCGTTAAGGCGGCGAGTGCGCTGGGCAGACTCCTCCCGAACCACGGAGGACCCAGCACCGCCTGCAACCAGCTGTACTATCTGCGCTCGGTGCAGAGGGTCGTTGCAGTGAGGTCGATTCGGGGGTACCGTACGGTATCGTTGGTTGCAGCTACAGCCCTAGCCGGCGATCCCCCCGTGGGAACTCGTGGTGGAGGTTCTTGCGGAGAGCTGTTCCTATGTCTCGGATAGAAGGGCTGTCGACCTGAGCCCCACGCATGACGTGATTCTGCAGGTCCATCGGTTAGTGCATGTGGCGTTAATGCAGAGGTGAGGGGAGGACCTGGCGCGGCAGCCGTACGGTAGAGAGATAACGGCTGCCTTGCGCCCGGTCCTTGAATGGCGCTATCTGCAGCGCCTCCTTCGTACCCCCATTTGTCGTCAAAGTAGTACCCCTGTGTTCCGTGTCGGGCTGGGATGGGAACCCGGTCCACTTTATCAAGACACGGCGTCGTGGGGACTGTCTTAGAGTAGCCGGACAGTCTCCGAGGAGGTGAAGTCTGGCCTTTTCGCCGAGGCCAGCCTGTCGCTGGAGGGGTCCTGTTGTCTACAGATCCGGAACCTTCCACTAATAGCGGCTGAAGGCTCCCGTAGCGGTTTAGTTGGTATTACTTACCCAATTGCCGAGTTCAACATAGGTCTGGAGGTCTACTCGGGCTCCCAGGTATTATGCGTAAATTCATTCCCCTTTGTCACCAAAAAAAGAGGTAGTGCCATTGTAAGAGGTAATGCCATGCTATATTGCGTCGTAATTGGGCAGGCACGACAGGGGGAGCTACCTCTCGCTCACATGATACAGCCGCAGAGTGATATCTTCGGTATCGCGTTTCATGGAGAATGTGGGGAGCCGGTGGCCCATCGGGGGGAGGTAAGGAGGCCAACGCATCGGCGTAGGAATTGTGTAGATGTTCATTGGCGACGTAGTCGTAAAAGGCTCATCAGAGCCTTTTACGACTACGTCGCCAATGAACAAATGTTGGAAACAAATTTTGGAACGAAAAGGGGGCTCGTATGCCCCCTTTTCGTTCCAAAATTTGTTTCCAACATGAAGAATAATTTATAAAGAAAAATAAACACTACTAAACGAAATTCGAAGTACGATTGCCTTTTGTTAAATTAAATTGCGTCACTCGCGTGCCGTTCAACCAAACACGTCAAAACCCCTGTACCGGTTGTAGCAAGGAACGGACACGTATGTGTTATATAAATTATTTCGGTTCATTGACTATATAAGTTCAAGGCTGAGTTTATTTTGAGCCAATACGAAAATTAGAACGAGACATGTGTAAATACAACAAACCGCTTAAAAAACATTACACCCCTTCTGACGCAAACGGGTAGAAATACGTGATAAGGTTGTCAAAAATGTATTTTTATTAAAACACGTTATTTACGTAAGCACAATGGAAAAGAAATCCGTGAATAAGCGTCATTGATGAAAAGACGTAATTCTATCATAATTTGAATTAATATCCATTAAGCGAATGAAACGTGAAACGAAATTGAATTGCAAAATTTTATGACGTAAATTATATCTGGGCGAATTAGGGCTGTCCTGAATGTTCCACGGCGTCATTTATAATCCACATTCAGCGATATCTATCTTTGTGATCTTACGCGACTGTCTTGTTCGGCTGTTATGAATTTTAGCCGGAATTGTGTGTGGAAATAATTCTTGAGGTGCTTTTATTAATGCGACGAGCGAGATATCGTTTATCAGTAGATGCCGATATATGTGTTTAAGTATTCACATAACCAATGATTATGCGTTCCTACCATTTCCTAAAATGGATCACCGGATTCACAGGAACCGAACAAAAAGCGCAATAATTTCACGCCGATGTACAGAGTGTGAGAAGTAGCCCTTTCGTGTTAACATAATGCAAGTTTCATATTTATCTGAAATAAACGTGACTAAGGAGCCACTCGATTTAAGTGTGATCTTGTGCATATAACCGTGAATAGAGAACAATATATGGATCTTGTAAAAAAATATATCAAGATAATTTGACCAACTAAAACGTGACCTGTTGAAAGTTTTGAAATATGTAGGTAGTTTAAAGATGGCGTTCTTTATGCCTGATAATAAGTGTCATTTCTGACTAACACGTATAAGCTTTGGACGTCATAGCGTATTGGTAGTATTGTATAATATGGAAAGATTATATAAAAACAAATACGCTGAAATTAGAATGAGTTTATGGTTTCAATGACCAAACTGCCTTACATATTTTTTTTCCTATATTTCATTAACTTTATTGCCTGACCACACTTACACTCCATACAATTTGGCACTATCTCCTTATTAATATACATTGAACCCAGCTGAGGCGAACGATGTTAAGTACACCTGATACACTAACGTGGCAACCAGTGCAGCTAAATAAGTAATATAAGTGTTATGACGACATGTATCAGATAGATCGAAAAACTTACGTATGGCTCGGTAAAAAGTGTCACTTTTAAAATAGTAAGTAGTATTATCTTTTGTATTAAGTTTCTCTATAGGCAAATGCTACGACAATTATACAAGTCAGTTAAATTGTTGAGATTTTCTAGCAGCGGTTCTACAGGAGCGAGATGCCCCGCAGCCTTTGCACAGCCACAAACTGCCAGTTTATGCTAGGCACTGTACTGTAAGGGGTAAATCCACACTTCAGTCAAACAATCGTGTGATCCCTTTATACCGTAAAGAAAATCACAACCTGTATAATAGCCGTCACATTAAGCAGAGTGGTCCAGCTAGAAAGAGAGAGAGTGGATAGAGAGAAATGTCATGTTGCTACGTACGTAAGAATTCCTCATGCAAAGGAACGTAAATATAAAAAGAAAACAAGATGTAGTTATCTTTTATTGGGATTATATTTATGAACTTGTTAAAATAACTATCTTACTACAGCAGTGAGAGCGTCGATATATGGATCTCTGCATTTTCACAGGGAAGTTTGAATTCGGCCTTAGCAATAGGAAAACATTTTGCAATCACCTAAGTTCAACAACTCTATATACTCCGGATCCTTCGTGAATCCCGTCACACTTGGCTGTTCGCCAAACTCAGGCCGCCGTAATATTATTCTTATTGAACTGCCCGATAAGTTTGATACAGAACGGTTTGGCAGCTGTATTTGTATACATTCCGGAATCAAACGTTCTAAAATAAGGGAAACGTGTGTGACGATCCGTGGCATAATGGAACATGTAGTACATCGAAATTGAAGCAATTATAAAATATTATATATTAAAAAATCGCTTTTTCAAGGAATAGTGATCATTTAAACCACTTGAAATGAGAAATAAAATCTTTACGCAAGTGTTGCAAGATCCGGGTGTCCGACCCAGAGTTAAAACAAAAAGTGATGTTGATATACCCGAAGGCTGTGCCACACTGTGCCTCGAGGAGTAAGTTAAGTTATCGATACCGAGACATTTCCTCTCTAGTAGTAGTGCAGGAATGCTCACGCCTCGAAGAGCTCATTAAGCCTTTGTTGGACCTCCACCTTTTTTCTCGCCAGTTCAATCGCGGGCAGTTGCCGCTGTTACAAACCTATGCCTCGGAGAGCACGCCAAGGCTTCGATGCCTTTTTGTCTTTAGTCGTTTCGGGCTACCATCACAGGACACACGCTATCACACATGGAAATAAGGGAATGAGGGAATAGATAGTGGAGATGTGTCGGTACACACACTGCATATGTGTGTACATACAGATAGATTCTATAGAGACGATCGCCGTAGCCGAAGCCCATTCCGTTCTGAAGGAAAACAATAATATTGTAATTACATAATATATATTTACATATTACATGCATTATACTATCATTATATATATACCTACACATTACATGCAGGCGAAGTGGAATAAATTGTAGAATAACATTTTATAGTGTATAAGAAATTTTTTTTTTTTTTGGTGACGAAGATGAATGCATTTACGCATGATACCTGGGAGCCCGGGTAGACCCCCAGACCTATGTTGGACTCGTCCATTGGGTAGCAATACCAACTAAACCCCTACGGGAGCCATCAGATCGGGGTCCCGGATCTGCAGGCAACAGGACCCCTCCAGCGACAGGCTGGCCTCAGCGAAAAGGCGTCTGGCCTTTTCGCTGAGGCCAGCCTGTCACCTCCTCGGAGACTGTCCGGCTACTCTAAGACAGTCCCCACGACGCCGTGTCATTGGAAGTGGACCGGGTTGCCATCCCGGCCAGGCACGGAACACAGGGGCACTACTGAAGGCGCTGCAGATAGCGCCTCTTTCGTACCCCCATTCGTCGTCGGCGGAGGGAATGTATAAGACAAATGACCTAACAAAACTCAATCTAGAATGTTTGATACAATCCACAATCCACTTCGGATATTGGCTTTGTGAGTATAAGGGAGGGTAACCTCTTTTGTTTGAACGTAGCTGTAGACGAGCGCCGAAAAAGTAAAAAAAGTGCGTTCAGTGTAAAGTGTTTTTCAGGTTGACATGTTTTTTGAAAACCAACGGTTGAAAAGTATTATTACAGTAACTGCCACTTCATAATTCTTAAAAGAATTTGGAATTTCTACGCTTTGTTACATTGCAATGACAGGAATCGCTACTACCACAGTAGCACCTTTCACTCGCAAAACACCGACGTAGAGTAACGGTGTTCGCGTTTCATGCAGTCGGTCACCATGGTGCAACGAGAGATGGGGGCAACGAAAGGTAATCCACATAATTTCTAGTTTGATAGGTCGGAGTAGAGAGCAGAGTATCGGTAATAACTTATTACGCACCTTTGATAAAATCATCAAAAGGGCGTCTCAGGAAATGGTAAATTGTCGTTGAATTTAAAATCTTTAAGCAAACATCCTGTTTGCTTAAAGATTTTAAATTCAACACGAAATCTACTCGTTTATAACATAACTACTTGATCTGACTCTATCAAGGTTTCTATCAAAATGTTTTGTTTGAGATTACTACTACTATATCTTAATTATTTATTATTATTATAAGGCAAAATATTGGCAAAAATATCTATTACTGTAGCGCCAAGAGAGGGAGGTGTGCCCACGCGTTTCATCTTTCTCTTTCTCTTATAGTTTGGGTTACATAGTAGTAGTCTAAAGTACATTAATTACTTTTTGTCTAAGACAGTAATAATATATGCATACAATACAAAATTTTGCTGTAATAACATTAGCATGATAGATTACATTGTAAAAATATTACTATTCAAAAATCGCACTTAAAGCGAAGGCACGAAAGAGAAGCAGAAACTTTGGCAAAACGTTGTATAACTATTGCATTATTTTGATGAAAGTGTTTTAAAATTGCTTTCGTTACGGAAATGTTAAACAAAACCCGTAAATTTAACGGGCGGCCATTATGAAGTCATAGCCCGTCTAATCCATTAGCGAAACTGCAAAACTATACAGAGTATGCAATTTCGTCAGCCACGCTAGCTCCTGCAATTTATGATGTCTATAGCTACTGGTATATATTTATCACTGTCTTTTACGGTGTAGGGAGTCAAACCAGCAATAAATGCCAATAAACACCTACAGATATGTCCCACGAACCGCATAAATTGTGACAGCACTGAAAACTGACTTACCTCCTTATACGTGCTGGTCCAATTCAGCTGCAATCTGGCAATGACACTACCTGTAACTAGAAACTATATGTAAATTAAATATATCCTAACATCACTGTCTTTATTATTATTAGCATTTATCCGTCCTCTGCTGAATATATCAGAAGAATAAATGGTCGATAAGTATTCCAAACTAGACATATTTAATATGTCGGTTTTATAATATTGCTACTTTTTAGATATATGCGACTAAATATAATAATTATAATAATGTTTGTAGACTTATCACACCATATCAGCCTCGTCCCGTGATAAGTGCCGTAAGGACTTATGTTACAGGTACTGGACAATAGATTTAAGATATTTATTATATAAATACATAAACATTCATGAGCTAGGCGTTATTGGAACCCGCGACTTCTGGCGTAACGCGGCCTAACCGCCACGTAAGCAACTGAGCCATTCGGTCGTCAAATACACATTTATGCTATGCCATCTTTTACCAACGAATCGTTTCAATACACCTGAGTCCCGATATTTATAATAACAGTGTCATTGTCACATCAATTTATAGATCTCGTGTCACATCGTGTCACTTAACGGTGATTTTTATATCAATTTCCTTTGAGTGGGGTCATTCCGTAGCTTATTTAATAACGTATCACATCATTGAGTATAATTGACATTTTATTGTACTGCGCCAACTTCATTCGGTGGGAAAATAAGGTATGAATGGAGCGTGGCTCAAGCCTCGATTGCTTGTTGTGGCTTGGAAAGCTCATACTTAATTTCCTTGAATGTTACGTTAAAATGTAAATGTACAAGAGCATTACGCTTCTTTGGCTGCGTTTTGGTTTGCTTCACTTGGCGTCAACAAGTCTCAACTGTGACGTCTCAGTCATAGAAGTTTACGACTACCGCTAATGTTGGGGAGCTTTTTGGGGAATTCAAACACGTAACAAGAAGTTTTTTAGAAAGAGGTAGTGCCATGCTGCATAGGAGGTGGTAGTGCCATGCATGTTGCATGCCACTACATGCTCCTATGCAACGTAATTGGGCTGGCACGACCGGTGAAGTCTCTCTCGTCCACTTGATACCAGCTAAAGTGACAGCGTCGCTGTCGCGTTTCGTGTGGTTTGTGAGCAGTAGGTGGCCTATTGGCATACGAAGATGCGTTGCCCTCGTATTACACCCGGGGGGGGGGGGCTGTAATAGGAGGGCAACGCATCTGTGTAACAATCATGCGAATGTCCATGGGTGTCGGTAGTCATAAAAATGTCGCTCATCATCAGAAATGTTAAAACTCTTAAAGACTCTCTCTTTCTCTCTCTCTAAGTCGTAATCTTCATTACTGAAGGTCCTGGAAAACTTTCACGGAGACATTGAGCTCCATTCCGCTCTACCTTCCGCTCGACTCAGGGCTGCAGGCACTGTGACTCCCATTATGGCGTTAATTTAGTCACACAAGCGGTCTTAAGTACTAGCGAAATAAAACAATCAAGTACATTTAGATCGTTCAATGACTTTTTATTTACACAGTGATGAAATTTACAAAGAAACATATAACTTATAACAGATAATAAGAAACATAATTTTCTTCCTAAAGCTTGCGCTACATACACAACAAATTTGAACTTTGTATAGAATTTTGAGTTATAACACGTCTTAATAATCTATTCAACTCTTTTAACACGACACAATAACGTAATCAATTATTACAAGGTAAACTTTTGTTCTATGCAGTCAAATCGTAAAAATAGTTTTCAAGATCGAGGCCGCATAAGAATACTCTTGTAAATTAGCTTTGTCATAATATCTACTTTTGTAATATTGGCAAATGTTACTAATTATAATTTCGATAAAAAGAATGTTCCAGAATTCTTTTTCCAAACTAGATATACTCTTATGTGTGAGAGGTTTTGGTATAATTTTAATGTAGCATTGGTTACCTATTTGATTAAAGGTCTACGTAATGTATATTGTACTAACTAGTATTTTTGTACTATTTATGTCAGTGCTACAATTTGTCGGATAGTTACCCATCAGTGCTCGTAACTTAGTAATATAAAATTATGATTCCAACGTCTAATGTAACATTTTGACTCAAAATATATCAATAATATATAAATCTAATAAAGTTAAATTTAAAAGCCTCAGCGGTTTCGACTGAATATGTTGTGTTATGCAAAGCACATTTATAACTGAATGTTTTTTACTCACGAGATATTATTAATATAAATTCATATTTAATTATTTATTTTCAGGTACAGTAACTCGTTCTATCAAAATGTCTTTATTGCAAATATACATTACGTACTACCCATTTCGACAATAAAACGCGATGTAATATAAAATCTAGATAAACTTTATATTTCTTAACAATATGCTACTTAAATAAAACAATGATTCAGAACAGGCGTAGCCATCACTGTATCAAAAATACAATGTCCCCAAGTTACGGCCCCCGATGTTATTCAGAAACAACGATTAAATTATATTCAGGTCTTTAGAGAAAATACAAGGCCCAACTAGGAAGAGCTACGACACTGATTCAGAATACCATTAAAATTCTTTGATATCTATTTTGTCAGAACATGATAATGGCCGATCAAGTACTAAGGTTTTATATATTATCTAGTCCCTAATTGTCATGAAATTTTGTGAACTTATGGCAGTGCTGTAAATTATGTAGTAATGGTATTTGGAGTTAACACCAAATTTACCTTCCCCTTGGCTAATATGTTAACATGAAACTTCTTAACGTGTACGATTGTGGGAAGTTGATAAATTGAATGTGATTAACAATTTCGTCACAGGCTTTCTCCCAAGTATATCATTAAAATTATATTACAGACGCTTTATTTTGGTGTGGGCTTTATCATCATCAGTATCTATCTTTACTATTAAAGGATAGATGTGTCTTAAAATCACTAAAAAAGATAGAGTGACGCAGACATAGAGCGACCTAACGTAACTTTATTTCTCGATTTATTATTTTATAGTCACGGTTATCGGTAACCTATTATTTTATAGTCACGGTTATCGGTAACCTATTTTTCTGGATCATGCATACATAATCGGTACGCCTTGAGTACCGTAAGACTGTTAACCTAAGATCTAGATTAATAAGCACATTTCACATTATAGCTTCTTTAACAGTAAATATTCAATAAAATTAAACATGTTGTCATTTAAAATAGCACAGTTTGTGTGCTTATTTTATTTCAGTCATCATGTCCGTCGTTATTGGGTCAATAGTGTGTGCAATTTATTATCTACATTATAGATAGTTAGTTCATTGCTAGCGTCGTTGGACTACTTCGAAGATTTCTTTGATTTTGTGATATGTGATATATTAATGTTAGATTCTCAATTCATGACAGATTTACATATATTAAATCTAATAGTTTAGTAGTCAATTCATTTTCAGCTTTATTCTATCATAAATATCAATGATATCTTACAAGACGAGATCAAAACATATATAGTTAATTGAATCAGGCATAACCATGATATATCAATTATAGATATTTTTTAATATCAAGTAAAGCAATCGATTAGAAGTACTACTAGAGGATACCTAGGACCATTTTACTGATTGATTTACCATCAATAACATATTAACATCTTCACGAAATAATAATGATGTGCTTATTCACTTCTCAACATACATGGTGTTGATTTTCATTTTTACAGGTTCCCACAAAACATACTTCTTTTTGTTGTAATGAAATTATACTAATTAAAAATTACAACCAGATGCGTCAATATTGCTAATTGTAAGTATTGGTGATTAAAGATGTAGCGATTAAGCTAAGAAATAAATAGGAAATATATTGCACAATTGTCAACATACAATCTAGATTTAACGAATAAGAAGTTAAATATTTTTTAATAGTCGGATGATGCCCGTAGATATGCGCATTATTTTTTTTTCATGCAGATGCATGCACCCACATTTCCTCCCCTCCAATAGACCACCAGATACTAATAAAGTCCATGAATCGGTCACTTTGTGCTATGTGAGTTAGATGTACCTCTCT
>JAFELO010010361.1:246928-263251 GCA_017140195.1 Eumaeus atala | reverse complement strand
GCAACGCTCACTTTGGGGTGGAATTTTAGCGTGTCTGCACATAAGTAGGAACCTACCTGGCAAAGTTTGTAGGTGTATTGTATTTTCTGAGATTTCCTGATTAATCAGTGAGTTGTATCTCGTCTTTATATATATATAGATAACCGCTCAAGCAGGACTCGGAGTCGCACACGGGTTCCATACCAATGCGGTGTGCGAGCTTGACAACTTTAGTTGACATTCTTACATTTGCGGGCGTATGCACTAACTTTGTTTGAAACAAACAACAAACATAATTTTCTAGTGGCTTTTTCAGTAATATAACTTAGAACTTTTTTCTTTATCTGCATTACAATGTCACACTTCTTGCCAAAACTCACGTTTTTTGGTAATTCTAGGCTAAAAGTGTGTTATGTGTGTGTGTGTGTGTGTGTGTGTGTGTGTGTGTGTGTGTGTGTGGTTACTATAACGCACGTCGAGCGTCCAGGTGAGTCTGTGATCGATAGGGGAACAGACTCCTTTCTCGCAGATAGGAAAGATGCTTCCCAATAGTTATTTAAGATTGGCTAAAGTAACTATTACAATCTTAGCCGACGGGACCCGGTCCCATCGAAACCCGTCTCCAACGAGGGGGGAAGCTCTCGTGCGGCAGCTGTAGTTGTCCATGCATTATCCTAGGAGCTGCAAGATCTCATTCTACTATCATGACTGGTGAGCACCATCCCCCACCCTACTAGGCGCGGGTTGTCCGCAAGTGTGTATATGTATATACATGAAGTATGCCATAAACATTATCTTCGTTTTACATATATGTTTATCATACTGTCTGGTTGTATTTCTCACTTTTATCTATCTGAAAAAATAACATGTCCTGACTGACTGATTGATTCATTACCGCTTCGCCTAAATTGTTAAACTTCGGGCCATGAAATTTGGTGCGAAATTTTAAAACTTCTTTCCCTAAGAGAGGGAAATTGGGTTTAATAGTTTCTATGGAAGTCCGTATTGTATTGTACAGTCAGGGACATGGCTTATTTTAAATAATAACTGATCTCCATCGAACGTTTTCAATCTGAAATTACCTCACAGACCAGCAAAACTCCGATTGTATTTACAGAATTCAAAGATAAGATAATAGACAAAGATTACATATGTAGGAGTGTCCTCGACTTTATTATAGTAATTTGTATCGACTACACAAGTAGGAATAGGAATTGAATAGCATGTTTTGCTATAACGCCTAACATCTGCTCCCACTATCGATTTAGAAAAATACGAGACACAATTCCATACTGAACGGTCAATCTGAAGAATCCATGATTGTACATAAACATAAATGACCTTGAAGGCGAAAACAAATGATTTTAAATCGTTTTTACAAAGCAGATTCTATATGAAAGAAATGCATAATCAAATCTTTTTTTTTTTTGCAAAGGCAAAGTCACGCGCATGATTTTTAATAGTTTTTACAAAGTGTGCACGTCTTCTATACGGATGGTTTCGAGACGCCGGCTGTGCATCTTATTATTTTTTGTAAATAATGGGATCCCACGTTTATATTTTTTCTAATATCAGAACCCTATTCTGAGTATACCAAGGAGAATAGTCATGATTTGCGCAAAGTGTTCGGTGCTGGTGTCGTTGTTGCGTCATAACCAAAACAAGCAGCAACGAATACAAGTGGACCACCCAACGTGAGTATAGGACCCCCAGCCCGATGCATTGTCCTGAAGTTGGTGAGATTGTTCAGTGCTGCGGAACATCCCCTCTATGGAGATGACGTCGGCCCTGTATATCTTGAACAGCTGTCGAAGTGGCAATTTAAATTAAAAAAGCCAGGGCGCCTCATTAACGTTGGCACTTATGGCACTAATGGTCGTTAAAAGGCTCCGATTTCTCGTTTGCTCCCCTATATCATAGAAATATAAAAAAGTAATGTCGTCCCAAGCGGTAACGGCAACCATCTCTATAGCGATGAGCCAACTGCGCATGACATATTACAGTGTACAAGTGTGTGCACAGACACAACTGCGCTCCCTGTTCTCTCATTCTCCTATTTCCGATACCAGCAGAGAGAAATTAGGCGCAGAATCGACGGCTTAACGTGCTCTCCAAGGCACAGGGGAGTAACACCACTAAATCCGTGACTTAAGGCTATTATTAGAAATTGAAAAATCCCAATGACACTTTCGTCCGACTCGGGTCTCGAACCCAGGACCTTACGACTGTGGATGAACATGCTTACCACTAGACCAGGAGTTAGACAGTGTTTTATTTTAACTGTATATTAAAATGATAAAAGTTTCAGAAGCGTCCAAGGATCGCAATCAAACTGATAGCGAATCAAGAGATGAATAGGGAATTGATATAATAGATCGCTAGCTGCTTCTTTCAGCGAGAAAGGCGCCGAGCTTGATTCCGCCTCATGAAACTCATGGTTCGTGCTCAGTGAGATAATCCGGACGCTTACAAACAGGGCGGGGGTCCTTTACCCCCTAGGGCCACTGTTCATAACAAAATATTTCTTTACTTACAATAATTTTTCTGCATTTTTTGGTTATATTTCACTCAGTGTTTTATTGGTATCGCTTGACTCTTAATCTTATTTGTAATTCAACAACGGCCGCATTTGATAGAAACATTAATTTGGCCACCATTCCTAAAAAGTCTTACTACACTCGCACAAATTCTACTGTATTTTTTATTTGTATCTATTTCACTCAGTATTTTTTTGGTTTTGCTTGATGTGACAGCTTGTTTCAAATGAACAATAGCAGTGTTTGTTAGTGAAAACTAATTAGGCCACTATCATTAGAGAAACACTTTCTTAAGTCACACAAATTTTATTGTATTCTTTTTTGTTTTAATTCCACTCGGTACTCTAATGGTTTTTCTTTATTTTTAGCTTCTTCGCTATACATCAATGTGCGTACTTGTAAATATAAAGTAATTAGCTCACGATATGACTAATGTAAACTATTGTTATTCGACAGCAAAATGTGAAACCATAAACAGACAAGTCTAGTAAGAGGCGGCACTACTTCTTTTCTTCCTAAACCATTAAAATAGTGAGTGAAATAAGAACGACAAATAAAGTAAAATCACTACCAAAAGTCAATGGCCTACCTGCTGTTTTGCAGCTGGGGCCGGCACTGCCGGAGAGATACATCTCGCTCACATGACACGGCTGTAAAGTCAAGGCTATATCGTCGCATTTCGTGTGGTTTTTGGCTCCTACGTCCCAATTGGTCATCTTCCCTCTTACCCCTAAATTAGCCTAGGGTAACGAAGGGGCTGTATATACTATATAAAGCAAGTATAACTATTTATAATAGTGTATCTTTCTTTATTGTATAGGGCACAAACGAGAAATTGGAGCCCTTCTAAGACTATCATCGTCCATGAACATCAGCTTAATTACTATGCCCTCCTTTTCACCATACCCGCAATGGGTCATCGGCTACAATATGACATCATAGATGTCACTGTACGACGGTATCAAGTAAGCGAGTGGTACATCCCCGGTCGTGCCAGCCCAATTTCACTGCAATTCAGCATGGCGCTACTTCTTACTAAAATCTGTGTGTCTATTTTTATATATATGAAAAATAAATACATTTCCATTTCCGTGTATGATGGGTTTCAATCGACATGTGCCTCAATTTCCGCTGGGAGACACGTAGGTCGGTTTCCAATTTGTATATGCTCCCCTTTTTTACGCTCTTGGAATAAATTAAGATTTGGAACAAATCTAAATTATGGGTGAACTGACTGCCCTGTAGTTAAATTGGGCTAGCACGACGACAAGAATAAACAAATAAATAATTAAAATGTATTTAGTGTAATGTATTCCTCAAGACACATTGTTCGTAATTTGTATTGCTATCTATCATGTTAGCCATACGAGTAAATATTCACATAACTAAACCAGCGTTTATACAGATAGTTCAATACAAAATTTATGTAGAGTTCTCCTTGGCCTCACTGCATCTCTCCACAGCCTTCCGGGTGGCCTATGGATGCGGTGAGATCAAGCCAAACGCTACCATTAAGTGAGATGTACTTCCCAGGTAAATCACATCCAATTTCCCTGCAATGATACGTATATAATCTTCTCGGCATTTTGCTTATAAAAATTCGATTGTGAGTTGCTCTCCACAATCAAGGATTGCATTTGAAGATATAATGCAATACTGCATTACAGCCGAAATGAGCATATACGAACGGTGATGTAGTTGATTGGAAGTGCTTAAAAAAATAATAAATGAAAGGAATGCAACATTTCTGCAGACAATTATTCACATAATTGTCACAAAGATGTCTGTGCTTGTCTGCAGTCGAACAAATCCATCATAATACGTTTGTCAAAATATATACTATATCGCATGAACTACAAGAAACGCGTCTTCACGCCGCAATGTATCTAATTCCTTGGATTGCCCTGCTCAGCCTTACAAATGTAAATTTAGATATATAACCAAAATTACCTATTCACTTAACTGTGATTAACATAATTCCATACACTATTAGTCGGTTTTAGCTTGATGAGATAAAGGGAACATTTAATATTTATATAGACAAAAATATAAACCAAGCCCGTTCACGGCTGTGTTGACCTTATTTCAATATTGAATAACCCTAATTTGGGGTATTTCAAGATGGTTATTTATATATTTATTTATATATGGATGGTATATTATTTGTTTGCATCAGGGCCAAACGAGTGTCACCAGATGTAAAATCCGTAATAATACTTTAATGGCAGTTCATTTTTCATTTACCATCTGGTGTGCCTTAAATGAGTATATACAGACTGGATATGACAATTCAACAATAATTATAGATACCATAATATATATACACACACACACACACACACACACATATATATATATATATATATATATATATATATATATATATAAATTCGAACGTCGAAACAACGAACACAAAGAAATGATTTTCTTCGTACAAAATTATTAGTATAAAAATCATCGTCAATTGTAGAAAAGACAATAATTGATACTTAAATGACCCCAGAGTCTACTCACTATTAAAACATATCGTTTGCGGTGCACAAGGCGAAGTTAACCTCCAGGTGATGGTGTTTCTTAAGTTATTATTTAGGATCATTAAAACGGTTACAATCCGCATACATTTTTTTTTCATAATCAACTACATGTTAAAAATAATACAAGTATATGCACCACGATACTTCACCTACGCGAAATGATCACAGAATATATAAGAATTAGAAACTATCGCTATCCACTTAAAGGTATATTGAAAATAAATAAACTGACCACACAAATACTACAACTACTACAAGAATACAAAATCAACAATTATTCAAAATTAAAGCGTATAATGCTACTGCGATGCTCCATACTTTAATTTCTCTTGAAATGAGGTCAAAGATATATATGTGAAGTGAAATATTTAATATTAATTAGATAATTACCACAGATATGTCTCTGAGAATAAGTGAGAGAGTGTAGGCGATATATAGGGGCGTGTTGGTTTATTTCTACACGGAGGATAAAGGAAATGACTTTCGATTCTTTAATCGGATAATATAGATCCATGACATTGTCAATGTCCTTTTGGAGTAGCGAGTTGCAGATCTGTTGGAAATTATGCGATACATTTTTAGGTCATCGGCATAAAGTGGATTGATGAAATTAGAGGTTAGCTTGTAACCGAGGTTGTTAGTGAAAATAGTAAATAGCAAGAGGCCTTAATGTAATCCCTGGAGAACTCCGGATAGGAATGGGCTTGATACCATATAGAAATCCGAAAAATGTTACCAACTGGGATCGATTTTTAAATAGGATTCACGCTATTTATGTTCATAAATTATTTTATAAAATTATTGATATTCCTTTCAAAACTACATTATTTTCAAAAATATATTTTGTGACTAATCTGGGAGATAATAAAATATAAGTAATAACTAGTACAGTAATACCCAGCTCTAAGTATCACCTAAATGTTTGTATTAACTTTTTTTTGGTTTCACCCATAGAGCAAATACCGAATAAGATGATCTGTGAGGAACAACACAACACAACATGTATCTTCAATTGTTATTTAATTTTCACATCCGACGACGTTGCCAGCTACAATATTGCTCTGCATTATGAATTATTTAATTATCGTAATTTAAAAAATAAATTTAAAAATTATTTATAAGAATAGTTTTAGTTCTATCATAAGCTCTTACAATTTTTTTTTATTTTAATTACTTCAAAGCCCTTATTGTGGGGAATACTACAATTATACTAAGAAAACTGAGATTATCCTTCAAGAGTATTAGAAGAAAGGTGTCATAATATATCACATAAAGTGGTATATACTGCACATGTTATTCGTTATGAGAATTTCACATATATATCGAAACACACAACCGCCATACATAACACACGATACAAGGCTAACGAAGTGCATTTTACTGCTTTGATCTATTTTGGCTGTGGTTTTGGCATTCGACCAAGAGTAATAAAACTTGTAGTATTCACAGATGTAGCTAGCGCTGAAAGACTTATAAGGCTTTGATATTTCGATTGAAATTCGAGTTTTATGGATTAGTATTCTGCATACTACTAGCTGACCCAGCCACGTCTGGCTACGGCTGTTATAGAAAATATAGCCTTTAAATAAAAAAAAAAAAAATCGGTGACCGTCGCGGACAAGTATCGTGATACGAGATTTTATTGTATAAAGATTATGTTGTTTTGGTCCTCCTTAGAACGCATAGGGCGTCCTAAAATATTTTTAACGTTGTGTATGCTGTACACCATTAAGTATTTAGCATTTCATTAGTAAAAGACCATAGGGATTCTACATTTTATTGTTATAATGAGTGTTTGGGTAAAGTAATAAGCTTTCTTTCTAATTACATATCAGATGTAAAAAAAACCAAAGAAAGCCACTTAATCATTTATTAAATTGCGTTGTATATTCAAGGGAGAGATTGCGCTATGCTGCATTGTCGCCAAATTGGCTGTTACGACTGAGGATCTGTCGTTCACATGGTACCTGCGGAAAGTATCATCTTTATAGTTTCGTTTTCGCCCATTGGATGAGAAGAGCCCAGAAGGGCGGTATATCTTCATGATAAATATGTGGATATGTCTATGCGCGTCGGTAGTCATCAAATTAAGCTTACTCTGGTTGTTTGTCCATGCCTGTTATAGTAGTACAGTAAAGTAAGTAAAGAGTAGTACATTAAGCTTTTAAATAAACCAGTACGTCCTCAGAATGTATGAATTCGTTACATTTACGGGTCGCATAAATATCGGAATTTCGCAACAGATTAAAGTGATCCCAATCCGCCATCGCAGGAACTTGCATATCCTAACTATTTTATTTAAGCTCCTTAATTATTCCTCTCTCCCTATCTTTACGAACGCTTTTGTTATACTCCTCCGAGCGACAGGCCCATTCGATCATGTGCTGTGAAAAAAGCTCTATCTATTCCTACCCTATGCTCTTTATTTTACAAAGACTCCTTTACAGTCTGCTCAGTTGTGTAATGATCTTCCCGCTGGCCTACAGCAGAGCCCATCAGCTAGCGCTTTCAAGTCCCGGGGTGAAGAATGCTTCTTCTTTTCATCTTTATATATATAAGTCCAGTCCATATTAGGTATATTTATTATTTTATTTAAATATGTTATGTAGGTATATTTTGTATTTAGTTATTATATGTAGCTTTATTATTTATATATATTGTGTGTGTGTGTGCTGTTATATTATATTATATAAATTGATTGTAGGTTTGTAGTAATTTTCTTTATTTTTTTATATTATTGTAATCGTTTCTTTAAATATCTTGTGTACCGTACTTTCCGCATTAATTTTCTTTCTTAATTTTGTTTGGTCTGCTGGCAGAGATCTGATAGCTCATATATATATATATATATGTATATATATATATATATATATATATATACATATATGTTTATCCCCCTTTCCTCCATTGCGTTATTCGCACACAAGCATGAAACGCTTTTATATTCTCACCGATAATGTCTATGACCCCAATCGAAGAGTCAATGGATTTCTAAAACATACATAGCGTAATGCTAGTGTATCCTATTCCACTGACACACTTTCCGTTTATTGATTGTTTGTCAGGCGGCTGGCGGCGGATGGTAATAAATAAAGATTATCTCGGAAGTTTGGCGATCAAATGTAACGTACACTAGTGTATCTTTCGCCGTCATATCAATCAGGAGGCGTAACAAAAATTGTCGAGAAACTAACTCTGTACCTCTTTTCTACTTTACGGCGATGTTTGAGGGCCACTTGGCAGATGTCATGTCGGGATCTGACATCTGACTGGAGCACTGTGGTCATGGATTTGCCAAAATACAAAATAAATACGATGTCACACGGAGCTGTCATTCGAAAACATTTGTTATTGTTCATAACAAATTTCTTTGCAACCTCAACATTGTGATTCAAAATTGTTTTTACAAATTCCAGTCTATTTGAAAGAAAGTGCATAATTTAAGTAGAGTCGTTTGAGTAATATTGATGCTAATTATCCGCATGATTGGTATACTGGAGCGTTACTTTCCTTCCGTCTTCACACACTTCACTTAACGCGACAGCATAGCTCAATTTGTGACGGTTTTATGCAAAAAAGAGTTGCATTGCAGCCGAATCTGGACGGTACATGCACCAAAGTATCAGTGACTTGCTGATAGATCAATATCACCTCTTGAAGTTTTACAGTAGTAGTATTAAAATATTAATTATATAAGTGAGCTTTTACAACAAAATTTTGAACAACAAAAATTAGTAATAATGGAAAAAAATATTTTTTTGAAGTTATAATTCGTTTGAGCGTGGAGAAAAATGATGACGGTAAATTCTTACGATGCGCGCACCATGGAAAACCTACACTCTGAAATTACTATGGTGGTGCTTTTAATGTATTAAACACATTTTTTGTATTGTTATTATCGTTTTTTTCTACAAATGTAGAATAAGGGAAAAATCAGTTCACCCGTGACCATGGTAGCTGTAAAGCTTCTGAAACGTCGGGCTTGTTAAATAATCGAATAACCCGCGATAAAATCCGTAAAAGTAAGTAGTTTTATTGTAATGAGTAGTAACATTCGCGCAAACTTAAGACATCAAAAAGAGGGGAAAGATAAAATTAAAAAAAGATTTTTATCTTGTTACGCCAAAGAACTTCTAATGTGTGTACCTAAGTATACATACTAGTTTTTTGTTGTCACTTTATTCTTGTTGTTTATTTTGAGTCCAAAGCAACATTATATTATTATTATTGTCATACATAAAGAGATCTATAGTTGGCCCACTGTTTACTGTACCTGTTAATTTTTATGTATTTATCGCTAAGCTGTTGGTTTTCTCAGTAAAAAAGTGTGTGTTAAAGTTAAAGTACATTGCTTATGTACACGCGTTAGAAGTCATGATCCTTTAGCATATGGGCAATTATACATTTGTATAAAAACGGCACTAACGATGGGAATGGGTTATTTAATACCTAGAAAGTTTTGCTATTCGTAAAAAGCATCACTAGCTTTATTTTTGAAAGAGAAAATGTTAACTATAGGTAATTTCACGGTGTGCATCTTAAACACTTGCTCTCATAAGTTTTACCTAACGCGCCAATGAAGGTTAAGTTCAATATAATGTATTTTCCGAATAATACTTTTTACCTGAGCAATAAGTTTCTGAAGCTCTTCGTTTTCTTTGACGAGCTCCCGATACCGCTCTTCGTCGGCGGGGGCCGAGCCCGAGCCGGAACCGCGCCCGGTGTCGACGCGCTCCGTCGGGTGTCGGATAACCTCTATTACCTGCGAATGTGTATTGCATATTTACCAAGAAATTTGTATAAAATATGGAATGGAGAGGTCGTTCCATATTTTTGCTCAGAATTTGTCGATGAATTCAACGGTGTGCTGCTTCGAAGGCTTAGTCTTTTACATGATGTGACATGATGCGAATGTCCGTTTGGTCGCTTATATATATAAAAAAAGTCCCCAAATGTTGTCTGTCTGAATGTGATCGAAATAACGTAATTGTATTTCATTCGGTTTTAGACCTTTCAGCTGCATTATTTTCATATGTCACTAGGCAAATAGAAAAAATACTCAAGTGATATTTTTTAATTCAATTTAAAAATATCACTTGAGAACTTTTTTTCAGAAGGTTTTTTGACACAGCGAAGTAACATGGAGCGATTCCTGAGGAATATTTAAATGTATAATTTGACGTCTGTCGTTCACGGGTGGAGCCGTGACGAATCACCTTCGACTTCGATAAAACTAAATGGCATTAATTTATTCATCGCCCGAAGGATCAAAGTTAATAAAGCTCATGATTTTTTCTGTATAGACAGGTTTCCTGAAATGTGTAATGGGTAACAACACCGAATAAAATATTTTCTTAAAATTAATAATTCACAACGAATATGGTAATTAAAAACGTTCATGCGTCTAGTTCTGAATATGCTTGAGCATGAATCAACAAAATAGGAGCTCCTAGCTCATTAATGTAACTTATTTTCTCTATATCACCAAACAATATGGTACCTATGTATGTAATTAGCTGTAAATTGATTTTACTTTTTTTTAAACCATTCTTTATTATATATTTATCATCTAAGCGTTCGATTTGTCGAAAGAAGGGCTTATCAGTAGACGAACAGGGTCTGATCTAATTCCACAGTTAACTTGACTTAAAATTAATATAACCGCTTTCAAAAAGTGATCAAATTCATCGTAATCGCTACGCGGAGATTTTATCAGAATTTTAGCAAAATATTTTACTGTTTCCATCTTTAACCTTGTTAACCAAGGGACAATAGAATTTATGACTAAGTTAGAAAATTATTTTTTCTAGTAAAGGGGGAAAATGTATGTTTATAACTTTTTCATAACGACACCTATTTTTTATAATTCTATAATTCTAGGTTAACCGCAAGTACCCTACAGGTATAAGTTTTTGTGCGATCTCATGGAAAATATGCATATGCAAAATATACAGTACCTTTTGATTGCTTTGACTTAGAAGCGTCTGTTTTTAGGGCCTTAGGACGTGGCAGATTTTAATGTTCAACGTAAATTTCAGTTTGGTCCTACCGACCGTTTCTGAGAAAAAGGTCTAGAGAGATGTAAAGACGGACGGACAATGAAGTGATCCCATGTGGGTTCTGCCTTCTCCCTTTTAAGGTATGGAACCGTAAAAAAAAAAAAATGAAAAACAAATAACTGGCTATATTATTAAGTAATCACAGAGCCTGTTTTTTTGTTCCTATGTTGTTTATTATTGATCGCCTTGATTACTGGAATTTTTGCATACTTTATCCACATTCCAAATTCAATTGAATTTGGAATGCGAAGAAAAATCTTCAATGGCTTAAACCAATTTAATTGTAACTATCCAGTGCCCTAGGGATGTACCATAGATTGGTGTTACATACAGTATATATCGGTAAGCATGAGTACGCTCCAGTAGAAACCACTAAACGGACGATCATTCCATTAGGATATCGTCCTCGCCGAGTGTGGCTAACTCAGTTAATCAATAATATCGTACTGCGTGCGCTTAGAATACACGCAACTGAATAAATAATTTTCTTGTATAGAATGTAGTGATGTAATGAATGTTAATTTAGGCTTATAATACTTCAAATATTTAGTGGCTCGAGCCTTTTCTATCCTTTAACAAAAAAACGTAAAAAGTAAAAATTTTTTACAGAATACTTGTTTTATGTTTTTTATTAAAGAGAGAAGATTATTTTGACTTTTACAACTTTGACCAGGTCATTCCATTAGCTTCATTATTTTCATATGTCGGTAGGCAAACAGAAAAAATTCTCAAGTGATATTTTTAATTCAATTTAAAACTTTACTATTTTTCAGCAGGTTTTTTGACAAAGCGAAGTATCAGTGTTCAGAATTCAGTTCGTAAAGTATTTCTTTTTGTCTATGTGTAATATGTACATGTCTTCTGAAATTATTTTTTGATAATATAAATGAATTACAGAGAGTTTTGTCACCAACACGTGTTGACAACAGAAGTTGTCAATTGTTCTTTGGTTGCATTTGGTTACATAAAGTTGGCCACAATTTAAGTTCAAGTCACCTTCACAATCAGTTACATCTGCTACGCCAACGTTGCATTGCCGGGATTCGAGTGCCTCGTGGTTTAGTGGTAAGCATGTTCGTTTACAAGTATGTGAACCACAATCAGCCTCGTGGCTTAGTGGTGAGCATGTTCATTTATAAGTATGTGAACCACAATCAGCCTCGTGGCTTAGTGGTGAGCATGTTCATTTACAAGTATGTGAACCACAATCAGCCTCGTGGCTTAGTGGTGAGCATGTTCATTTACAAGTATGTGAACCACAATCAGCCTCGTGGCTTAGTGGTGAGCATGCTCATTTACAAGTGTATCGACCACAGTTTGTCTCACTCAATATACCACTATATTGAACCACAGTCGTGAGGTCGTCGTTTCGTGTCCCGGGTCGGACCAAAATTTTATTAAGATTTTTCAATTTATAACAACTGTCCGAAGTCAGGAAGTTGGCGGTGTTTCATCCTCGGTTTCGAAGAGCACGTTAAGCTGTCAAATAGGGAGACAATTTTTGTGCCAGTCTTCTAATCATATCAGCTAAATCTGGTGCAATTTTTTGATCGCAAATTTACTTTCAAATGTTTCGGTCTGTAAAATGATTGCGGAACAGAAAACCCTGAATGTGCATGCCAATCATAATCGATCAAGCGTTCCTCATTTCATTACCTACAGCGATGAGGTCGTTACTAGAATGATTCATACAGATTGTATACGAATGACACTGTAATTTGTTTTTAATGAGCGTGTTTTAACGACATTCGCAAATAAAGATATTTTCCTATTTACATCACTATCACTATTGCAGTTTCATTGGTTTTTAATATTGCAATAAAACAGAAAATTGAGTAAAAACATATGATATAGTAATAATATCTGTGGACTTATCACACCACGTTAGCCCTGTGTTAAGTACCGCAAGGACATGTCTTACAGGTACTAGACAATGGAAATATATTTAATATGTTTTCTTAATTTAAGTTTTTTTTATATATAAGATTTTTATTATATATATATATATATATATATATATATATATATATATATACGTATATATATATATACGTCCATGACCTAGGCGGGATTCTAACCTGCTACCCCTGGCGTAACACGCGGAGTAACCGCCACGGACTGATATAATCCTATCTTATACCGCTAAAATTATAAAAATGTTGTACATTTGGTAATTTTGTATGGTTTAATGGTCTTTTGTAATCTAATGCGGTCCAGTCCACCAGCAATGGAATAAGTACATATACAACTTCTCAGATCAACAGTCCCGGCTAATTTTATATTATCCTAAGTAATTCTTTTAATAAAAAAAAAATTAATAAAAAAGCTTGTATATATGTTTTTAGTCTTTATCGAGAAAACTACGGGTTCGGGATGAAGTTTTGCGCAAATGTATAATATGCTATCCCATTAGAGAGATGTATTGTTGTTATCGTCCACACTTGTGCCAAGTTTCACTAAAATCTGGATTAACATAAAATTATCTTACAACCCGAAATAAAATATCTTCATAACATTTTATACGACTGAAATCGCGGCATAGATGTATTTATAAATTTTATGAAGTTGTAAAAGAACTGAAATGGGACTTGACCTACATGCATAAGAAACATGCATTCCACAATTATATTTTAACAAACACTTAAACAGATTCACGCGAGTAAATTATAAAGAGGTAGGATACTTAACATCTAAGGCTCCAAGGAATAAGTCATTGTGATTACCTACATTTTGCAATACATTTAGACAATTTACTTTTCTAACTTTAGCAAGAAGATGCATTGACAGAACCGGCTACTAACAAGTGCCCCGGATTATAAGTCGACCATACAGTAAAACAAAATATAATTTGAAGTTGAACTAAACCGTGACCATGGTTGCTGTAAATATTCGGAAACTTCGGCCTATTTCAATAATTAAATAAACAGTGATAAAATCCGTAAAAGCAGTTTTATTGTAATAAAGTTAAATTTTTATTTCATAGTACAGAAGAGCTGGCGAGAAAAGGGAACCTTTGACGACTACAACCGCTTGTGGAGATGGCATTATTGTTATCACGCAAGTGCGTTGCTTTCCTTTCTCCTTCCGTTTCAATAGGCCACCGGGTACTAACAAACTAAAATGAAAATGTCCTAGCGAAATGTCCTGGTCTAATGCAGATATTTGTACATGCCGTTATGAATTGTATATCACAGAGCAAGTGACTTTAATTGTAAATACACGTACAAATTAGGGACACTATTTTTAGAGGTCAGGTTCTAATGCTGTCCAGTCCACCAGCAATTAAAGTACGTATAAACTTTGCAAATAAACAGTCTCGGCTAATTGTATATTATCCTAAGTAATTATTTTATAAAAAAAAAGCGAAAGCTTGTATATACGTTTTTAGTCTTTATCGCAAAAACTACGGGTTTGGAATGAAATTTTGAGCAAATATATACGCTATCCCATTAGAGAGATGTATTGTTGTTATCATCCACACTTGTGCCAAATTTCACAGAAATCTGGATTAACATAAAATTATCTTACAACCCGAAATAAAATATCTTCATAACATTTTGTACGACTGAAACCGGGGTGCATAGATGTATTTATCAATTTTATATATATTGAGTCTGACAAGAAGATATTATGAGGTAAAGTTTTTTCTCAGCAGCTTAAAAGCCTTTCGCGCAACACGTCTAATCTTTGTCAAGTAGGTGTGGAGGGTCTTTGACAGGTTCTCATGTTTTGACGCAGGTATATACTTTAAACCTCCCTTTTTATTTCGCCATGCAGAAGATTCTCAGTGTCCCCGACAATGTGGAGTATGTATTAAAATTGATATTTCAATACATAGTCTATTCGATTTTTTCCGTGAGAGTAGTGACAATTTGGCTGCAATTGTCTCTACACCCACGGAAAAAATCGAAGCAGTATTGCAGGCAGGGACAGACGGAGAAGTACCCCTCGGCTAAATTACACCGCTTTATGTGATGGCCAAGCGTTCACGTGTCATATGATTTGTGAGTAACCGGTGGACTATTAGGGGGATGAAGTGAAAGAAAACAATGCATCTGTATATGTAGATCTTAATAAGCGTTATTAGCCACTAAATAAACGGAGCGTTCGCCTATGGTTAAAAAGGTCGGGCGAGCTTCACTAAAAACTTATTTCAAACCGCCAAAGAAGGTTAGTCAGTTCTTACCATCAGTGAAACACCATATCCTTCTACAATAGCAGCAGTGCAGAAGATTGATTGTGACTATGACTCTCATAGGGGGCAAACCAAAAGATCATCTATTTTTATAGATCTAGAACTCGCGTTTTAGAACGTACAGCTGATATGAAACACTGACGCGTTATTAATTTGCGGTCTGTGAGCATGCTGAAGTTAGCTCCTGCCCTATTGAAATGAAAAACATTCAAATTTTAATAAGGAAGATGGCTGGGTTCTTCCCTCTGCTTGGAACCCAGTGATAAACATAATCAAATCAAAGTATTGTTTCGTTAATCGGAACAACTAAAATCATAATTCTTCGGGTACTCTTAAAAAACTTAAATATCGACGAAAACAAGAGTCAATTGCCGAGTGCCAACACACATAGACATCCGCAAATGATATATAGATGTGTTGCCCTCCTTTCCTCCTGCTCCCCAATGGATCACCGACTCACAAACAGCACGAAACGCGACAGTATAGCTGTCACTATCGCGGTATCATGTGAACGACACAATTTAGTGCCTCCTGTGTTGTGCCCGCGGCGGACCCGATTCAAAAGCCGGTAATATTCAAACATTGGGTACACATTGCTTTTTAGTATTTATTACTGTTTTCGTATAACGACGCGTTAATTCGAATGTCAAATAACAGTATTTATACAATTAATACTTTATTAACGTAACAATTTTTACTATATAATACTATTTACTTAGTTATGGATATTGTCTAAACTAAACGTTTATTACTGTTAATATGGCCGTTTTTGCAGCCGCGGCACTGAAAATATTTTCCTCCCAAGCGTATATACCACACTGATGACAAATTGAGAGAATAAGTTGAAGTTTTTGTAAGAGGTGGTGCCACGTATAGTGCACCCTCCTATGCAAGGGATTTGGGCCGGCACGAACGGGGGTGGTACCACTCGCTCACTCGATACAGCCGCAAAGTGACACCTGCGGTCTTGCGTTTCGTGCGGTTTGTGAGTACCCGGTGGCCCTTTGGGGGGGGGGGGG
>JAFELO010010361.1:226330-246916 GCA_017140195.1 Eumaeus atala | reverse complement strand
GGGGAGGTGAAAAGGAGGGCAATACATCGGCATAATTATGCTAATGTTCACGAGCGTCAGTAGTCGTTGAAAGGCCCCATTGCTCGTTTTTCCCCCTATACTATAAAAAAAATATAGGAGTTTCACTCAAAATTATTTGGTCAATATGGGCACTTTGAGAATGAGATTGTAACATTCCTGTAAAAAACTACGGGGATACCAAAATAAATTGCAACACTTAGCGGATTGTGCTCTGTCGCGACTCAGAGCTCCGCCCTACACATATCTCTGTCGGCAATTTTAAGTTGGATATCCTGTGAAATAAAACCTTTGGCTATTTTTCATCACTATATATATCGACACTAGCAATCAACATTCCGCCAAACGGAATTTAGGTCATTTCTCTACACGGTAAGAAATTATATAGATAAAAATGTAATGAAAAAATATTATTTATTTATTTAATTAAGTGACACGTCTATTGCATATATGTCAAAATATTTACACCTGCGTTAGACATATACAATACCCAGTGCGACCCCGAAGGCCTCATCTCATGAGGACACCTTTGGTGAGTACCTCAGTGATGTGTTATAGCTTCCCATCATACACGTAATACTTCTAACCTAAAGTTCATCTCTTAGGATGGTCACACAGCCCTGCACATTATGTCAATCTGATGTAACGTATCAACACATATAAGTATATAATATAACACATCCTTAGATTACTATTGTGTATGCCAGGTCTGATAATCCCCAACATGGTTCAAGCCTTGTCATGGCGGTGGGGCTTAGTAGCCTGGGGTGAAACCTGGCGAAGCCAATTGAACCGAGCGGGATCCTTCTACCCCTCTTATAAGAAATGTGGACTTAAAGATCCGGAGGAGGAATCGGTCTCGGTATCCCTCTTATTAGAAGAGGGGACCTAAGACCAACAGGGGGTGGCGCTTGCGCACGAGTCAAGAGGCGAGGGTGGGAACCTCACCCCATTGCACTGTCCCAAAGACGTAGGTATGTCCAGTAGTGCTGGGCAACCCCATCTGTTGAGGTGGAGTTGGTCTCTTAAGGGGCTGACTAGCCGTCGAGGTGCCCTCATGATTGTTGTTCCGGGGCATCACACCAAAGGCTTCACTGATGGCACTCGCGGTTTTTGTGGGTATTCGGCACTATCATGTGCCGCGAGTACCACACATCACTGGACCCCACCCAAGGCTCGGTGAAGGCGTGTAAATGCGTGTCCCCGCGTTAACAAAAAAAAAAAAAAAAACAAGAAATTGTTAAATAATGTTACGTTAAATATATTACTGGTGGTACGAAAACGTGTTGATATCTTTCCATCCAATAGGCTACCGGAAATTTTCAAACCACATGAAACTTAATGGGGGAAAACGTATGCTGTCACTTAATGGGGGTACATGTAACTCATCCGTACCCTGTCGTACATCCTAAACTCTGCCACAATACGGCATGGCACTACCTCTTACCAGCTATCACTATCCTCATCAGCAGTCGTATTCATTGCAGCATATGTTCAGTGAAAAAAAGATTTTAAAATATACTCAGAAATCACCGGAGTTAGGAAAGACAAGTACAATTTTGTTGCCTTTCTTGTAGAACAATGAAAGTGAATTGTTCAACCGAATGACGATCTTCCACTTGATATAACTTCGCCAGCGAATTCAATCGGAGGTTCATTTTTCAGCATTTGCTACGACCGTTCCATGTTCCTCCAAATTTGTCCGGATTCTTTTTAAATATGAAACATTTTTGATAATATTTTTGATAAAGAACGATTCAACAGAACTATAATTATAATTTTCACGCCAATATCGACCAAGCGACCGCTTTTAGATATATTCTACGCTACTGTTGGAGTCAATCCTATGATCGAGGTACAACATAATTTAAGCAACTTCCCTATTGAAAAAGGTGTTAGTATAATATTACAGCTGATCACCGCTAGTCGTTTTTATTACTGACGTACTACAAACCATCAAGTCGAAGTTTGAAATCTTGCATTTTTTTCTGAAAATGAAGTGACAAATCAAATAAAGCCAATTAATAAAATATACGGCCAATGATTTGAGTGAATGTTATTTAAGCCGCTAGTCGAACAACCAGGTACCGGACTGTGCGGCACTACAAACTACACACAACCTTTTTAATTATAATATTATCTTGGCGAAGAAAAATAGTATTATGTACTAATTCATATTTATTTCTCCTCACATTAAACAACCTATATTTAACATTATCAAGATCTTATTCTATTTCGTCCTCTAGTAGATGTGAGGAGCTGGTGTCTGAAGTAGGTTAATCCTGTGTTGTTCCCTCCTTATCTTTAAATGTATCAACATATTATTATTGTTATTATCATTCAATTTGTGGTGCTCGGAGAATTAAAAAAAGAAGAAAATACAACATTATGAAAGTTTACTATAGGACGTGCTTATCTTTAAGTAGATCTTATTTCGCACCCCACCCTCAACGCCAATCCGACATCAGCACTGGGCGAAACACTATTGACACCAAAATAAAAAGGGTAAGCTTATAAAGTTGACCTAAATAAACGTCATAAAAATAATAGCAACTTAAATTAAATATGAAGGGGCTTTTTCTGGGATTCATACAATTATAGTCAACAATGGGTACAAGGAAAAGTCCTTAAAAATATTACTAGCACCTTATTTTTAATATTGAATCACAAAGGAACCATTTATTTCATTTTGAATAAAAATTAAAACTATAGTGTTCCTCATTGGAATCCATATCACACACCAAATTTCAATTTAATGTCTTTTACTTTATTTTTGCATAATATTATGACAGAACTTTCCCATAATTATATGTGTAAGTAATAAGGTGGAATGTGTTATCACGTCCAGGTGGACATTAACATTATACATCATCATCACCAGCCGGACGACGTCTGCTGCTGGACATAGGCCTCCCCATAGAACGCCACAGGTCACAGTCACAAGCCAATTGCATCCGGCGTACAGCGGCTCCCCGACACTTTAAACAAGTCGTCAGTCCTCCGGGTAGGAGGCCGTCCAACACTCCGTCAAAATTCATTTTAATATTTATTAATTCATTTTCATAAATAATATACTATTCATACTAGTTCATAAATTATTTATACCTAAATTACTACTGCTTCCGACTAATTCATCATCAACAAAATAAAATAATTAAAAAATAATTCTAATATTTTTTATTCAAATTATAATACTTTTTCGTTTACTAATAGTAAAAGTGCATAGTATCCAACGAATATGGCAATGACATTAAGATCGTAAGAGAATATCGGCGATAAACGCCCAGATCACAAACAAAACAATGACCAGTAGGCATCTTTTGACTCAGACATTGTCAGGGTTGTTATCGAATGATATTATAGTTATCAATGGTAATTTTTATGAACACTAAGGCGATTAGTCAAGACCGATTTCCTGCTACACACATCCATTCCACCTATTTCCAGCTGATGATTAAGATGATACTAATACTTAATAAAGTAACATTTTTTGTTGGCTCATTTCCATAAATGGTGTACTTAATCGAATTGGTCTATTTTGTGTGAACTTCAAACTCCGATTTATTAAACGAATTCTATAACACTTTTTCACTGTAAGCACGCGCAGTAGGTGGTTCTACATAAATTTGATCGAGATCAGATAATGGTACCCGGGAGAAAATCACGCAGCTCTTTAATTTGCATGCGTATTTCATAAATTTTAGGGGTTTTCATTATGTTTATGATACGTTACAATAGACTTTCAATAGAATAGAATCAATTCAAATAGGATAGAAAAAACTTAAAATACAAGTATGGTAACATTAACAACACAATTATAACAATAGCAACAGGTAGCAGCACGTAGCTGCTACGTTTTTTATGTATTACAGAGCAATGCATTGGTCACCGGTACCGGGTGAGATCTGATGAGTGTGTGGGGCTCTCGGATGACCCACGCGGGTGCCATCGGCCTCCTATAATGAGGTACCTCGGATTATTCAGCAACAGATTTTTCAAAATGGAAGAGTCGATCCCACAGTCTAGATCTGACGTCGGAAACGCGCAATTGTGTCAGTTATAGCTGCAGCATTAACTGCACATAGCGGCTTCATCACAGGCAGGCCATCCACCATCTCGAGGACATGCAATGGGGTCAGTTTTCTACTCTAACCCCTGACTCTAATTACAGTCCAGTTATCTGGGCGAAATAGACTGCGCGTAACATTTCCGCCGCACTTCCATCAGTCGTTTTCATGGCAGGCCTTCAACTATCGATATAGTCATTATAATGACAAAAACGCATGAAATATATATAAATGAAAGCAACAAAAACGTTTTCATTCATATGCCAAATCAAGCTTCAGTTTAAATTTGATCTAGTGTAGCGTATGTGTCATTTTCCAAATAATAATATGCAAAGGAATTACTACGTCATTCTCTCATTTGACTTTCCAAACGACTACTAACAATCTATATCCAGCTAACATTTCATGAGATAGCAATTTGTTGGAAATGACGGATCAAAGAAAACTAACGATAGATATTTGATTTAATTTATTATTTTATGAATGTCTAAGTACCGACCGATGCCCATGAACACCCGCATAATCACTATGCCGATATGTTGCCCACCTCCCGCCCCCCAACGGGCCACCGGCTACTCACACACCACACGAAGCGGGACACTGAATTTCAATTTACGGCGGCTTTATGAGAGCGAGAGGTACCTCCCTGGTCGTGCCGGTCCAATTCCGGTTGCAAAGGAGGATGTGTTATGCACTATACATGGAACCACCTCTTATGCAGCAATGCAGCATGGCACTATCATGAAACTTAATAAGCTGTAAATTGTTGCACAAAATCTTTGGTGGTTGGCTGTTAAGAAGTAAGCATTTTAATGAAGTTGCGATGACACTGGATACGACCGTGGAATGACTTCTCACTTCATCATCATCATTTTTAGCCCTTATCGGTCCACTGCTGGACACACGCCAATATGACCGATCTCCTGCTACTTGCATCCATCCCGGACAGGCTACTGCTATTTCTCGCTTAGCCGGAGGGAACACAACTCGCACTTGGCTCTTATAAAACTACAAAATCCTACACTGTGCGTGACCTGACACTTGTTGGGGGGCTCATTAGGAATTTCAGACTATTTCTAAATTGATATAAAAGTAGACATAAGAGTAGCGCATAATGTAGTGCTTCATTTTTAAAAATATTTTCTCACATTTGAACAAATTTTCAAGTTACAGGCAAAAATGTAACGAATATTTCCGTGCACACGTCATGTGTACATTCATCTGCCTACACTTGCCTGCATAAATCCCTAAGCCTGCACACATTCCGTAGGTCAATAAAAGCAACAAAACCTTTCACGCCAATATTTCCGTAAAAGCAATATCTTTGAAAGCCTGACACAAAACGTGCATGTGACGCGAGTAAAGCATTGGCAAACATGGATTGGAAAATGTTTCTATTGCGCGTGTCGATAAAAGAATTGCGCTGTAATTCAAACTCCTTTTTTTATGAGAGTGCGCCAAAACAAGTGTTTGTAGTATAAGTAGCATTTGTACTAACAGAAATAACCCTTCCTATCATAAAACCATCAGCAGCCCAAAGACTTTTAGTGCTGAACGCGATTTTTCCATCAATGAAGTCAACTATTATTAGAGCTTCTAAGTAATCGATGATCTATTATGCTCTCATCCTTAAACACAGTTTCATCATTACATTAAATAAACCGCGTTAAAATCCGTAAGTGTAGTTTCATTAAATTAGTGTCATTCTCGTAAACTTCAGACACCAATGGTTTCAACATGTTTTCAAGAGTGAATTAAAAAAATCGCAATTTTTATAACGTAAATAATTTTATTAAAGAATACCGACCCCCCAGCATTGCAAGCAACGTTGTCTGTATAACAAAAAAAAGGAAGAGGCTAAAAGTTTGTCTCTTTATAAATATAATTAATATAATAATTTGTTGAATATTCTTATTTAAATTAAATTTTGTTCAATATAATAAATAGTTCAAATAATATGTTCAATATTCTTATTTAATATAAATGTCATATAAATCCCTGCTCTTATTTTTTAATCAAAGTAACATATTTTAACATTAATTTTAAATAACGCTAATTTAAATTAATAACTATTCTCGAGTGGTTCGTAAGCGACCCTTAGATCCCCTTTAGGGGTCGCTTCGCGCAAAGCCCCTTTGAACCGCGTGCTTGTTAGCTTAAAAGCATCATGAAATATTTAATTCCTAAATGCCGTGTGACTCCCGGTGTCAGAAGCATCATGTGTTCGCGAATATTTTATGATAATGTATTTAGATAGGACGTGACTGATGCATACATGCATGCATGCAATGTTGCACTCTGAACACTTCGTGGTCTAGTGGTAAACATGTTCAACCACAGGTGCGAGGTCCCGGGTTCCAGTCCCAGACCAAAATATTATTAGGATTTTTGAATTTCTAATAATTGTCCGAAGTCAGTAAGCTAGCCGTGTCTGAGACCACATTCAGAATTCGGTTCTACGTCTGATGTATCTCCGGGTTATCCTTTTGGAATAGAAGAACATGGGAAAAGTGAGTGCACTTGTGTATCATACACACTTATGCACTTAAATATATCCTCCACAATTGACTAGTCTCAATAGAGATGGCTACCGTAATCTGAATTCGGCTATATAAGGACATTATTATCATGCATTGTCTGCCTTTTGACGACAGTAATAGTAGGGTAATTGACGCCTATATTTATTTCATGGTGGCTTTCGTTTAGGCAAATGTTACTTACTATAACAAGGCTGCTTTTACGGAAGTTATTGCGGTTGAAACGCGGTCTCGAACGTCGTGCTAGTTAAAAAACTAAGTAAACTGCGTAAATTCCGTTTATTTTAATATTACTAGATAGTGTATTCTTTTTAACTATTATTTATTATGCTAGCCACCTGTCATTTTGGTGATAATGGGCATCAGTACCTTGACTAATCGTGGGTGTGCTAGTATATCTACAGCACAACTCTGCCTACCTCTCGGGGATAACAGGCGTGAAGGTACTTTTCTTATTTGTATTTATATTGAGTAAAGGCATAATGTTACATGATGATACTATATGATCCTCAGTCATGTGTCGTCACTGGCTACTATATAACTCGATTACAGAATCGAGTTATATAGTAGCCAGTGACAACATATGAGGTAAACAGTTGCCTAGTGTGTACGTGGCCTACGCCTTTTGCCCAATTTTGCATATTATAATTGCTATTGCGTCAATCTGCCAATCGTATCGTGTTTGGGTTGTGACATATACTCTCGAAAATGAGACGAAGGAAGCTATGAATATATTGCGTAGTTCCTTCAAATCATTCTCATAAGCTCTCATTGCTGGTGGTCGATTCAGAGACGTTATATTTTAGCGGCTCGGTGTATACCATTCCAACACAATATAGTAATAGCTACTAATATACAAGATTACTTTATGTAATGTAGATTGTCCATACTGGTTTGTCGTATAAACGATGACGGTGAGTTATTCGTTGAAATATGTCGCCCAGAGGTCAGTCTGGTGATATAATTTGGATAACCAATATTCTATGATACTGTCTATACTTTAATAATGCAAACTAGTGATGTAGCTATGACATAGTTGTAGTACAATAGTGTATTGCGAATTTAGGACGTTATAGAGAGCAATGCACATAAGTGCATCAATGCAAGTAAAACGGGTTGATAAAAGAAATGTAAGAGATAGTGTCGTGCTGTATTGTAACCCAACTGGGCTGGCACTACCAGGGAGGTGCGTATCTACCACATAATGCAGCCGTATAGGATTTCCTGTGGTCTGTAATATTCCACTGGCCGATTGGAGTGTAGGATGGAACGGTAACACATTTGTATAACAATTGTGTGGATGTCCATGAACATCGGTAGTTACTAAAAACTTGCGGTATCTCGTTTGTCCCCTGTTTGTGCTATATGATGAGTTTAAATTAAATTATGAAAGGTAAAAACAGGTTATTAGTCTCAGAAAGACAAGTATTCACGTTGTAACATCTACATCATTGTCCAAAATTCAGACGTAACTTTTTTGCCGAAATCATGATAATCACGATGAGGTTTCTAAACCAAACATTTTCTTACTCTATATTTCAGTGAGCACTTTCTACTTTTATTAGAATGACAAGATACTTTTGGATTCTATGGAACTCGACGTAACTTTGTGGTGAAACTTTACACCGACTCCGATTCCTGTTAGAGTCGGACTCAGTCGTCTCGCTATAATAGTTGGATAAACGGTTGGAACTTAGTTTTTGAAAAGAAGTTACAATAAAATGTTGAGTGGAATATAAAAGTAGTTTTATTGTAAGTTTTTAAAATTTAGAACCTCTTTATTCTCATATCAGATGTGGCTATTATACGTTTACGTTTGTGATCATCGACGTGGCACATGTAAATAATTGTAGTCTAACGTATAAATGCGAGTAGCAGGAGATCGGTCATCTTACGGTTCTTTGAAAGAGGCATACTGTCCAGCAGTGGACTGATAAGGTAAGTACAATCGCGTGAAACAACAATTAAGCGTAACACCAGCGGAAAATTTTATCATGCTTACGTCGCTTAGGTGTCTTCTGCAACTTTCACTTCAGAATCATGGCTAAAATCCAGTCGTCTGTCAGACCAGTCACACGCAGATATTTTTGGTCACAAGCGATTCGATAGAGCCGTGTTTTACTTACATAGCACAAGTTCAGGTCCGAAAAAACGACAGTTTTTTTTTTGCTATTAATATTTAACGATATATTCATTAAATTACATTGCTTATGGGCAGTCAGCTCTTGTCACGATAAATAACTACTTAGATTTGATAAAAAAAAAAGAGAGAGAGAGAGAGAGAGAGATGTATCTATCTATACTTATTACAAAAGAAAGTTCCTAAAATCTGTATGTCTTTATGTGATTAATTTCCTCCAACCGTGCTGAACAAATTTTCATGCAGTTTTCACCCATATATAGGGATATTCCTGAGGAAAATTTAAATGTATAATTTATCCTCCGTTCTGTACGGGCGAAGCTGGGTCAGATCGCTAGTATAAACATAAAATGTTTAAATTCCAAGCGATAAATTTATGTATAAAATTTTGATTGTAACCAAGTTTTTAAGTATTTGGAATAGTTCGTTATGCATGTATATCTGTTTATTAATAGAAATTTTGATGCCTTAGTGCTTCGCTTAAAACTTTTGGATGGATTTGCAACTTAACTCTGATTGATTGCTTATTGAATATTAACTAATAGGGACAGTTAGTAAGAAGATGCACAATGGATAAAGGTAGTGCCGACACCAAAACACCGACAAATAACAGATAATATTTATTTCTGATTTGTAACGGCAAATGAGTTAAACACCTTACGTATATTTATTTAAAAATTATACACTGATTAATTAATTTTTACATGTATTTCTAGTCCATAACTTGTATATATCAACAAGGCAGTGGCCACGTGTGTGTACTGTGTACAGTTGTTGAGCGGTAAGAACACTTCAGCCATCTGAGTAATGTATCTTCCTTGGACGTCCCATATGTCGGTTGTGGAAAATGCCGCATTCTAACATTACGTGAGACGTGGTAAATAAAAATGACAAATAAGAAATTTCGCTCCTAAGAAATATAAGCGTTAACACATTTTTCCTTTTTTTATTGCAAAGCAATATTTTTCTAATTAACATCTTTTATCATATAGAGCTTAACATCTCTTATATATGTATAATCTCATTCAATGGTCAGAATATGACTGTTATTTTTAAGTTTCTGAAGGAGCTTTAAATCACCAAAAAAAAATCAATTTTTTTTAAGTTTATTTACGAGCCACAACTAATTATTTCAATATATTTTATAAGGTAACCTATTCATGAACACTTTTCCAATATTTACATTTATAATTAAAATATAATGGAGAGAAAAAGAAACGATAATTTGTTAAAAAAAAAAAAATAAGAAATATCACATAAAATAAATAATTCAATTAAAATCTTTTAGGGATCAGCGGATTATGCATGACTTCCGCAGGCGCCAAAAGGCTACCGCATTGTCCCTCTACCCATTATAGATACATGTACAAAAAATATATGTAACACTAGCATTACCCCGCACCCGCTTACTTCGCTCTAGATATACGTCCGCTATAGCGAAACGGAACTAAACTCCGGTTATAGTTGATTGAATATATTGTCATTTTACGATGGAAATTTATGTTAACATCTTCATGATAAAGGTAAGATCGAAACAGGTCGCAAATGTAAATTGAAAAACAAATAATCGTGGAAAGGTTACATAAAGTTTAATTATTTATTCAAGTGTTAAAACGGGTTGTCATGCATCTGATGTATGGGTATTGATAGAGCTAGTAACGGCTATCAGATATGTCACCTTATTGAATATTCACGATTCAGCTATACTCGTTTTGTTACTGCGTAAGCCGCAACTGCGTTAGCCGCTAGCGGAACCAACTATCATAACCAAAATAATTGTGCTATCTCTCTCTTTTTAATGGTTCACTATGTGTGAAACAACGGGATTAGTTAGCAACCAAAGAACCAGAATATTACATTTTGCAAATGTAGACATTGTTTGATAATTCTATTAGATTAAATTTAACTTTACTGTCTTTTCATACTTGATAGATATTAGTTTTAGTAGACAGAAACCGTTAATTAAATATTGAGTTATAAAATGATATGCACATAAACTGTGTGTTAATAGACACGTAAGGTCATGATGTATTAACGAAATTACCGATATTCATTACCATATCAGTAGAATTGATCTATTTTAAATAATACGCTGTCAGCTATGGTACCGATATCTAGAAACGGTTACCAATACCGGTATTGAAACCAAATATCGGCATTGAATCCAAATACCGGTTAGATAACCGTTGCCTAAAATATCAGAAAACGCCCGTGTCTGTACTCTCCTATTGGGTGTATCGTGAAATATTTTTTTCAAATAGGCCCATCCATGATATTTCGCTTTCCACTAAACAAATAAACCTTTCAAATTTATAACATGAGTATATTATTTTCTTACCTTTGGTACAAATATAAGTGCCATGCTCAAGAAGCAGCAGAACACGATGGCGAGGGAGACGAACGCGAAGGCTGCGTCTTGCTGGCTGGCTATCACCAGCGTGACGGGCGCGGTGATGAGGCACAGCACCACCACGTTGTATATGCTCATCCCCACATACCGGGAGTCGTTGATCTGACGGACTTTCACAGACCTGGTCTCGTAGGCCAGGAAAAGCCCAAAGACCAGTACTAGCCCCTTGTATCCATACATCACACCTGGAACAAAAAAAAAATGGTTTATTCTTTAGGTAATTTCTAAAATACTAATTGGCAAGTAAAGTCCTACATTATACATAGCCTACTACCGAAACAATTTTGTTGAATATTTCAGCAAAAGTCGTAGGTAGCAGCTAGCGCCAAATATTTGTATGCTATACACAACATAGGTAACAGCTAGCATACACACGACTTTTCCTGAAAATTTCAACAAAATCGGTGCGGTGGCTGTGATGTCACGGAAAGACCTAGAGAGTTACTTTCGCATTTAGAATATTAATATTGTGTAGTATGGATTTTACTTAAGTTAGAGTTCATAAGTTTAAAAAGTTTTTAATAGTTACGTTCATAAATGTGAACTACGGCTAGAAATATTACTAGATCACTATAAATAAAAGGTCTTTCAAGTTTTTCTTATTATTCCGAAAAAGTATTCTTATTATAACTAACACGTGTTTAATCTATACTTAATAATATAAAGCTGAAGAGTTTGTTTATTTGTTTGAATTGCGCTAATCTACCCCTCAAGAACTGCCTTAAAAAATCGCTATTGTGTTGGATAGTTCAATTACCGAGGAAGGCTATCGACTATATACCATGACGTTACTTCTAATAGGACTAGAGCTACGCAGGTGATACCGCGGGGTAATACAAATTTTCAAAATTATTCCACAACTTAAGTAATGATTACCGCAACCAAGAATATTAGGACAAACTTTATTCATTGGCAGGATGTTTTCGCTTATTACAATTAATGTAAAAGTTTGTAACAAAGAAAGGCAGATGTGATTAACAAACTTAAAATTAAATTTTCCAACCCTCGGCTACAGACGAGCTGCGCTACTTCGGAGACGTTTTCCAAATGTTGTTTTATTTTGACATTCCCTTTTATAACGAATTCCTTTATATAGCTTTCATTAAGCCTTCATTCTCTTTTCTAAGCATAACACCATGAATTCATAATGAAGTCTTACTAAGAGAAATAAAATGATATAATTCGAAGGACATGTTTGATCTGGTGGCAGTGGGCTGGTAACGACACTTTTTCTTATCATCTTTGGAAGTCCAAGGTGTTTAGTCTCCATCTAGTGGATAACAATTTCTGTTCAGCAGCCGATTCAAGTTGTTGGGACAGATATTGGAGACATTTTATTTGTATTCATTAAAAGAGACCTACAAGATGACATTGTAAGAGACAGTGTCATGTTGCAGTACCAAGTACCTCTCACTTGTATAATAACGCCCTAAAGTGACAGCTATGCTGTATCGTTACGTGCGATTTGAGAGTTTGGCCCATTGGATGGGAGAACTGAAGAGGGAATTAATGTAACACATGTACATAACGATTATGTGAATGTCTATGGGTGTCGGTAGTCGCCACAATAATGCTCGCTCGTTTGTTAAAAATTATGATAACGGTCATACTATCGATAACAATCAACTACTCTAATGAGAGCTCTCTTTATACAAGTACATAGACATTCCGCAAATCTGGCCAAAGCCTATAAAATGCCGTCAGCAAACAAGTGCACAGAGAATTGGGAGGCTCAACCAAGCCGGTTGTTTGAGCTCCGTTAATCTGCGGAGGGAAACTTTTCATAATCAACTTGTAAACAGTGCAATAGTGATTTCATTACAAAGAAATGAAGTCTCGTAATTATATAGCCAAGATTACGTTAAATTAAATATTCAGCGTTACCACTCCTTTATAATTATAATTTTGTTTCACCTCGTAAATTTTTATAAGCAGGAAAATAATAGCATTGATTTATATATTTTCAAAGATGGTTTCTCGACTGTTTTTTAAATAGTAAAGACCTACCATACTTTTTACGTATTAATTTTAGATCATGTGTGAATGTGTCCATGAAATAAAGAAGCTGAAGAAATAAATATATTTTATGAAAAAAGTAAATATGGATTTATAAAATCCAAAAGTACAGTAAGACAGACTGTGTTCTTTTTATACTAGCGATTCGCCCCAGCTTCGCCCGTGAATAAATTGATACCTTAACAAATTATATATTAAAACCATCTGGAATCACTCTATCCATTGGTGCATACCACATGAAAATTCGTTTTGTAACTTTCAGAAAAACAATCCCATATAAAACAGTGCAGACATACACCATTGGGGAACTATGTTTTATAATATGTATAGATAGACAAGAACATTAAATGTTGCCCTATAAGCTGATAATTGGAAGACATCGTCAGAAACAGAGCAAGGAAATATGGCGTTTGTTGGGTTGGTGCTTAATCTATTAATAATATAACAGTAATTGCTTATTTAATATAATAGTACTTATTAGTACTGATGCGTTAATCGGTACAACTAAAATTATAATTATTTGGGTACTTTTAAAAACTTGGTACATCAGGACATCTGTCATCTCAGTCCACCCATGACCATGTAAAGCTTCTAAAACGTTGGACTACATAAATAATTAAATAAACCGCGATAAAATCCGGAAAGGTAGCTTTATTGTAATATCATGGTCGAACTGTTTATGGGCAATAGTGTTTATACATTATGCAAGGCGATTACACGTGACTTGATCGTAATATTATTTAATGGATCTAATCAATTTTTACACGCATTTATTAAAATAAGATTAAAAATTACAAATCCCTGTTTGATTCCCTCTACCGAGCTTCTTAACTTTCTATATATACACGCTTCTAAATATTGTATCGTCATGCAACTTGTCAATTATTTTCAGATTAGATGACAATACAAAAAGAAGGTACCATCGTTGAATTGAAGGCTGATATAACCTATTTTTTTTGTTGACGCGGGGAAACGCATTATTTACGCCTTTGCTGGCCCTGACTGAAGTCTAGTGGTGTGTGGGACTCGCGGCACATTACTGTCCGGAATACGCACAAAAATTACCGCGAGTATCATCAGTGCCGCCTTTGGTGTGGCGCCCCGGAACAACAAATCCCCGAACACCTCCACAAATGGGGTTGTCCCGCACCACATATCAACCCCACCAACTTTGGCACAGTGCAACGGGGTGAGGTTCCCATCCTCACCCCTTGCCCCGTGTGCGAAAGCGCCGCCTCCTTTTACTCTTTTTTCCCCTCGTCTTATAAAAGGGGTACAAACAGTAGCCCCCTCCTCGGTTCAATTGGCTTTGCCCAAGAGTCTGGATTCACCCCATGCTACTGAGCCCCACCACCACGAGCAGGCTTAAACACCATGGTTATGGCACGCTGACAGCTTTCTTGCAAACATAAATGCTTTAAGATATTGTTTAAAATTAGTCATATTAATATAATGACTTAGTATTATTATCATAGAATATAGAGACTTATACTATACGTCAATACAAAAGTACCAAAATAAATATCCACTATTTATTCTTTCGTTATTCTATTTTGAAAGGCAGACATCAAACATGGCAGATGAGAAATAAAACTGATGTATATGTCCACCAAGGCACTAAGGAGTAACTAAATTTCAATTTTCTATCCCATCTCGATGTTCCAAAGCTCCACTGCTGTGTGATTTAAGAGCAATTTCCTTCTGCGCACTATTAGACTGTAGAATCAGCTGCCGCTTTCTGTATTTACGGATCGATGCAACTTAAGTACTCTACTAAGACGGATACTCTCCGTGCAGTAGCTGGTCCGGGATGGATGCGAGTAGCAGGAGATCGGCCGCTAGGCGTACACTGCAAGAGACCATGTCCAACAGTGGACCGATAAGGGCTGATAATGATGAAGATTATGATGACAACTTAAGGATCTTCAAGTAAACAGCTTCCGCTGGTGGCAAATGGGGCAAAGAAGTGGACCGATCTGCACGTTATGTGAATGTAAACGGGTGTCAGTAGCCATTAAATGATCCTATGGTTCTGCTGGTTGCTCCCCTTAAGTATAAGGCAATAAGGTTAATATAGTGATACTTCAAATACAAACTAAAGATAGCTGAAAAGTACAGTTCACCTTAGAATACCTATTTAAATGCTTAAAATATATTTGTTACGGAATATGAATTCAAAATGGCGAATAATAAAACAGTTACGGATTCATAAATAGCCATTTCAAATGTACATTTTGTAACAAATACATTTGAATAAGGAAGCTGAAATTAGCCTTTCAGTTCTCTAGAGGAGCTACAGCGTAACCCAGGCGGAAGTATATCTGAGTCCATTCTGTACTTAGTTGGCGGTACTAGAGCGAGTTTCGAAGTTCTACCCCTAGACACTTCACGTTCTAAGTACATTTCAGAATTTATTTCCTATTCATAACATACCAGAGTTTCACTTATATATATATATATATATATATATATATATATATATCGCGAGATAGCACTAACTGATTAGTCACGAAATCTCAGAAACTCTTATGCCTATCAACTTGAAACGACTACAACGAATTTTACGAAATTATCTTAGGGTGCATTTGTAGAGTTGGAGTGTGTAGGTAAAACCTCAAGGGGCTGATACTTGATAAATATATCCATTGTTATCATCATCACCAGCCTCATCTATTGATAAATTTACGGATCTAACCTTTCCAACAAATATTACTGAAGTGCCCTTCTTGGTTGAGAAGACCAATTGTGGGTCGAATATTGGAATATCTATGTACCACCCAGTATTATTAAACTAAAGGGAATATCCCAGCTTTAAAATATTTAGCTACGGAATTATAATAGACAGTAAATAAAACAACACCAGGTTCGTGGTTCCACAATTAAGTTACTGTGTGGAATTTTAGAAACTACACTACACCGTAGAGCATTTCCGGCGTCTCTTTCATGTTTATGTTGTCTATAAAATAATAATAATAATAATTTTTTTTTTCAGTGATTTTTTTTCATATTTTTTTAATTATAATACTTTGTGTACTGTGCTCTGTCTCTGAACAAGTAACAATAGAATAAGTAGTGTAATAAGATAACGTAAATAAATCAATTTTCTTCTGTTTAAGCAACATACCCAGCCACACGGTATTGTGCTCGCTCTCGCAGTGCTCCAACTCCGGCCTGATGTGGACGTCATCGTCATTATGGCTAGGGGCCTCCAGTGGGAAAATCTCCACGCGCCTCTGCAGAGGGTCTCTCAGCTGCCACGATGCGAGAATCGCCACGTCCACCATCAGTAACCCTCCTACCATGGTGTAGAGCTTCCAGCCGTGCATGCGTTTCTAGATAAAAAAAGGTCAATTAATTAATCTGATGAATAGATTGTTCTATGTGTGTATTCTATAGAATAATATGCACATTATATGCACATAAGTGATTGTAAAACAAATTAGCAAAATAGTTTCATTCATAGGACGAATGCCACGTACAATGCTACGCATACGCTACGTAATGCTACGCGTACGCTACTTAAAGCTACGCATACGCTTCGTAGTGCTACACATTAGCTACGCTAAGTAACACTGTATTTCTTGTTCAAAGAAATGCGTTTTTTTTTGTTTTTCATAGGATCTGTCAGTCCTTTATTGGTGCCCAAAGGTTGCTAAACAATTATGTTGAGTCACTTTGGAGCTGACAAAGTATTGCTTAATAACAAACATACTTATTAGGTAAATTGTACACTCTACGCCAGTGGTCAAACAATCAATCTTGCGTCGACCTTTTATTAAACGAATGTTACATAAAAATGTAATTTCTTGTGTTTTCCAATAATCATTAAAACTATCAAATTAATATTAATATCATCAAATACAGAACTAAGGAAAAAAAAAATTTGCTTTGGTTGTGTTAGTTTAAAAATGTGATATACGCTGCACTCTTTTGCACAAGCGCAGAAACTGGTTCCGAATTCGTCAGTCTGAATGCTGTGTATAGCAGTCATGTCGCGCGTACCCCCTGATGTATTCCGTCGTACCTCTGGGCTACCCATACATTGGGAAACACTACTCCGTGAGATCAACTGATACTCAACATTTTCATACAGTTAGAGGTAGCTGATTTGTTAGTTGAAATTAATCCATCAAAAACCTCACATATAAAATAAGAATATGACGCTATTATGCAATTCAGAGGTTCTAGTTATTTATTTATTAAAAGGATAAATCCTTTTAATAAATAAACCTGTCGGGCGGGAATCAATAGAATCTTTGAAGGCGATTTGGTAGCCATCTATTGCGCATTGTGTGGTCTAGCGTTGTCATGAGGCAGCAGTGGCGTGGAGCGATTGGCCAGCCAAGGTTGTTTAGCCCCTATCTTTTCCATCATAGTTTGCAATTTCTTCACATCAGCCATAATAATCTGTCAAGATTTAGGAAAACTTTAATGAACAATACCGTTACTAGTCCACTAAACGCTTACACTCAACTTCTCTGGGATTAATTTTCGGTTGGAGCGGGATTTGGATGATCCTGGCCATGATCCGAACATTGCATTGAGCTCTTCCGATTATGGTAAAGAGTCCATTTCTCACCACAGGTAGTGATTTGCTTTAAAATACCGTCAATATTGTGTTGGTTTGGTAATGTAACGCAGCAGTCGACGCGCGTTTGCCAGTTTGCTTTAGTCAATTCGTGAGGTACCCACCTTTCAAGCTTTTTAATCTTGCCAATTTGCTTGAAGTGAATTAAACCAGTTCTATCGCTAACAGCGTAGCCAGCAGCTAACATGGTTTATGGCGGATTCGTTTCCACACAAGTCTACAACTCTTCTTTATCAACTTAGGTGTCAGGCCGTTCAGGTGGCTTGCTCTGCAGGTCGAAATTTCAGGACAAACACGTTGGAACCAAAAATGAATTGTGTTTTCTTTTGCAACACGACCACCATACACATCATTCACCCTGTGAGGCGTTTCCGCGGCACTAGTGCCACGGCAGGACTTGTACTCGTAAATAATGCTATATTTTAAGTTTTCCATTTTGTAAAGTGAGTGACGCATACAGAAGAAAAAAATGAATGACGGTCATCGAAGCGCAAGCAGTGTTTAGCTGTACAAATTTGAATTTGGATTTCTTTAACAAAGAAAAGAAATTCTTGATTAAATTGACCAATATGAAAAACGCCAATTCCATAAGTAAGGATATAATAATAACCTAACCTATAGAATAAAATTATATATTTTAATTTTATTCTATAGGTTTTCAAGAATTTCAGAATAATAATATATTTATCTAAATGTCTGTTTGTTGTATTTCTGTAGGTAGAAATAGATAGGTTAGTAGCGATCAAGTTTTGTGTCGACAAGGTATCATCCAAGCTTTGTTATAACATAAGGTGGTAAACGACTAGTCAGTATTAAAAGGCAGTGATATGCTGAGTTACAGTGGAACTGGGTTGGCAATACTACCTTTCGCTCACATGAGCGTTAAGTGACACTGTCGGTGTCACGTTTCATACGGTTTGTGAGTAGCCGGTGAACCATTGGAGGGGAGGAGGAGCGGAGGGTAATATATCGGCCTAGCAATCATGCTATTTTTTTTAATCGGGCTTGGTCCGCCACTCTTTCCTACCAATTATGTTAGTGGTAAAAAGTTTCCGATTGCTCGTATGCCCTAAAAAAGTGCAAAGAAGAACATTGCTGCAGAGCTTTTGTTTGTTTGAACACGTCATTCTTAGTAATTACTGACCCGAATGAAAACTATTTTTGTGTTGAAGTCCATTTATAGGGGGATGCAATAGGCTATATACCATGACGCTACGGCGAATAGGATCGGAGCTACGCGGGAGAAACCGCAAAGTGATGCCAGAATAGTAGCTTCTAACATTTCATGCACACGAGATTAGCGAGGAATAACTAATATGCGTACCATTAATTCAATTATAATGTAAGTGATATGAATGCGCCTAAAATCAAACGGCTAATGTACTTATAATTTGTATATTGTGCTTATGTAGTTTGATGGAGTATAATTTGTATACTGTGCTTATGTAGTTTGATGGAGAAATTGCCTGTGCAAGTAGGCAGTTTGATAACTAATGAATAAAGTTATGCAACGCTTGCTGAAGTCTCTTCCTGGATGGGTGAGAAATATATGTGAAACAATACAGTGCCACCTTAGTGTATTCAGGCAGACTGGTGAGGCAATTTCATCTCTCACAGACGTTAAATTTTATAGTTGGTATAGTTACAGAATATGTATATAAAAATGTAAAGTAAAAACGCAAAGGGACTATAATCGCATACTATGGTCCCGTAGTGCTGTCGAACGTATTGTAATGGCGCGGGAGTGATGCAGGCGCGTCACATTTGCTTACAATATATAAACACGTTCAACGATTTGTTGGATATTTTTGGAAAAAAGTACCTATTTTTTACATATATAATTTGGATGAGAATCGAGTACTAAATACGCGTCTGTAGTTTTGATTATTTGATTGATTGTTAAAAATTATTATATAACATTATTAGATTATTACAAAATGATTCACTAATCAGCCTGTATAATACAATTTACCGCGCGCTCGAAATAATTTCCTTATCTCAATTAGATTTTTAGGTGATAGAAAATTATTTCATGTCTGTCAATGAATCTTTATTGGTAATGAAAAACGATAATTTATTTCAGAAAATTTTCTCGGCGAGAGAAAGCATCAAGACAAAACTTGTTCGTCGTTATGACTAAAAATCTTTAGAACTTGTGTACCCTTTTAAGAGCATAAGAGGGCATTTGATCAGAGATTGTCTTTAGACATCTGCCATTGACTTTACCATAATTATTATGTAGAGACGTTGCCCTCCAATGGAAACACCAGAATCTCACAAACCGCATGAATCACGACAGTATACCCGTAAATTTTGTAAAAATATCATGTGATCGAGAGATAACTTCCCGGTATCATGGTACTAATTATTACAGTGTAGTTAAATAAACTGCATTAGGCCAATTGAATCTCAAGACGTATCGTTTGGTGCAAATGCACTGAATATATTTGATGGAGTGTATTGTCACTTCTTGATGGAAATTCATATTCTAACTTAAATAAAGAGTATACTCTTTATGTTATCTCCACGGGTATTCTAAAAACACGTATTTGTAATATTAAGGCCAAAATACCTACAGAGGACCGGAGTGGAACATATAGTTTAACACGTGATACGTGTGGTGAGGTCTATGTTGCTCAAACCGGTAGGAAATTTAAAACTAGATTTAAGGAACACATTTGCGCATGGAAAAATAAAGCTCTCGGTTCTCACATTTGCTGAACATCTAAACAAAGAAAATCATTCATAAGATAAAAGCAAAACCATAAAGTACCTGCATGTAACAAGAAAAGGCAAGGAAAAGAAAGCGA
>JAFELO010010361.1:204935-221190 GCA_017140195.1 Eumaeus atala | reverse complement strand
GGGCATCTCTGCTCTGTGCGAGATTAGATAGACTAAAAGAAAATACTACTTTGCTTTGACATCTTCCGTCTGTATTCTATTCTGTCTAGAGGTAGGCAAATGTTCGACAGTGGACGGAGAATAACTGACGATGATGATATTGTAGACATAGCAGGCGTAATCTAAGCGTAACAATAGATAAGTTCTTAAAACTTATGTATGTTTATGCTCTTCATTCGTTTGAACCAAAACATTTGCTACATTTCAAATAACACGTTAACTCAATATTCTTTAGTTGAATGGAATAACAAATGAATGAAATAACGAACCAATGAATGTGAAAGATTTCATTAATTCAATTTCTTAACTGGGCACGACTTGTAATTTAATATTTGAATGAAATCGATTCGCCTCGCACTCAAAAATGAAACATAACGCATGAAACATATTACTATGTCGAAAATCGTAAGTGGATATTGGATGGCTCTTTGATCAATATTGTTTGATTGAATGGCAGAGGAACGGTGAAAAGGGTTCACACAGATGGTATTGAAAAAATATGGGACAAGGTCCGAAGAATCAAGTTTAATTTTCCTCGTATAAATGAATGCCAGCTGGATTTTTTTTTGTAATTAAAAAAGGAAACATGCTGAAAAATATCATAATATTTTCCGGGGCAACCACGACGTTCAAAATTGTTACACGTTGCGTATACGTTATTTTAGACAGGAATCATTATGAACATCACCCTTGTCGGTCCACTGGTGTAGGACTCCTTCAATGAATGACAAGGAAATTTATTTCACGTCACACGCATCCTGAACGAATCAGATATATATATTTTTTAAGGCATCAACGTCTGCATATGCCGATGCGTTGCCCTTCTTCCCTCACCAATGGTCCACCAGAAACTCACGAACTGCATGAATCATATAGTACCAGACTGGGTAGGTATCTCTAGGTTACATGATACTGTCACTAAATGACTGCTATGCCGTCGCGTATTGTGTGGTGAGTTGCTTACTGGAGTATAGGAGGAAAGAAGGGCCACACGTCTACATAACAATTGTGATATATCTAAGTGCGTCGGTAGTCATAAAAGGCTGTTCGTTTGCCCCGCATACACCATTAAAATCCTACGGGTATAAACACATAACGTTTCTAAAGTTAAGATAAGCTAACTAACAAACAGTAAAATTTAAATACGTTAACTGACTCATAATATAATGTGTATGTAGCTGCGTATGCTTTCAGGGTAGTATGTAATTTATATCATGGTTTCTTCCCTAGGTGACATAGAAGGCGAACTACAGGCATGTCGGCAAATGTAATTAGTTTGTATTTGACCCTGTAGTGCCAGTAACATTGCTTCATCTGAAACTCCTTGCACGACCCACAAAGTGCCTCTCGTTTACAAAATACTGTTGGGCCGCAAGACGCAAGCAGGCTTTCAAGTACAGTTTACAAGAGTCCGATGGTATTCTATGTATCATACAACAAACAATAGACAAACGGACAATCGGAGCCGTATATGGAAATCGTGTCATCTTTCATCCGATTCCCCCAAAAGAGCTATAATATGGATGGATAAATGTTGAAAGATGATAAAAATATTTATGTTTAATGTCATCAATTCGAGTATTATCTATACTAAAGGAATCGACACAATCGTATTAACTGTTTCAATCGATTCAATCGCCGTCAACCATAACAAAAGTTCCTAGCCACTATTATTTCTTGTTTATTTTTATTGTGTATATTTTTCAATAATGATAATGGATTATTTTCTAATATTTTGAACGAAGACATAACGATTATGATGAAATATCGATTTAATAACCGCCGTCATTCAGAAAATAAGTATCTATCACAATAAACGTAATATAATCGTTGTGACATCATCCATCAATGTCTAAAACGATATCGAAGTGAGGCTTTGGCGTTTCATGATTGGATTTTAAACGAATCAGGGATAATAGTTTAATGTAATCACAACATGGCCTAAATATAATTAGACCAGAAATGTTCATAGGTTCGTTTGATCTGTTTTAGCAACATTTTGAAGTGATACTCCGATCTGTGATTATTTGTGAACGTAGATTCCAATACTCTCTGCTAGAACTTGAAAATAGACTTTACGGTATGGTGTGTTGTATATAAAAATTATAAATTCTTGGTAATGATGATTCAATTTCATGGTAATGGCAACAAATTTGGAAAGAAAGAAAAGAAAGAATATAATCGTTTGCCTAAATCCACACAAAGTAAACAAATGTTACAAAAGAAAAGCTAAATAATAGTTGAATGGTATGGATTGTGAAAATCGGTCTCAAGCTCGGCATTTGCTGACAATACTGTCAGCGCCGATCTTCCGCTTGAGCCGTCCGGTGACGGCGTCCGGTCGCGCCTACACACTAATTACACGTACCTAACACATAATTTTAACTATAATTTCATTTTTCCACAACTTTAAGCGTATACAGACATACACAAATTATTAAATTTTTATGACAATAATTAATATCCCTTACCCCTGGCAAAATGTCATTCAATTTATTGCATGACAGATCAATATCTGTCGGGACAGCTAGTTGTTAATAACTTCTGTAGTGAAATAATTTATTTTGAAATTTTTTCACTACTTTGGTTACATTTTCGAAGTTTCTTAATGATCAAAACGTTTTAGAAAGTGTTATATAGCCTATGTTCGTCACAAAATGTTGGATTCAAATGATATGATAAATTTCCAATTGGTCTAGTAGTTTCGGAGCCTATTCAATGCAAACTAACAAACAAATAAACCATCCAACAAACAAACAATCAAATGTTTCGTCTTTGTAAAATTTGCATAGAAAAGTCTGGCTTTTTAACTGTTATTTTTGTGTTTTTTATTTTAATTGAAAGTGATTTTTTGCACTTAAATTCATTGATTGATTAAAACTATCAGTATTTTGAAAAGCTATTTTTTTTTAATAATTTTTTAATAGTCGCTTCATATATTATAATTATCGTTATTGCATTAACAGTCTTCCTTAGTGGATTTGTACATTTCTAGTGTACTTCGGCGTATACGCCTCATTAGTTTATAAAACTAATAGAAAGGTGATAATTCTCAAAGTACATGAAGAATCATAGTATATGAAGAAATACTATGATTCTTATATCATAGTACATGAAGAAAGGTGGTAATTCTCAAAAATGAACGAGACAGGAATGATGATGATAGGCGTCTATGTTTTTGTAGCTACAAGCACTCCGACCTTGACCAATAGATTAGCCACAAATTCATTTACACATTTAAACGCCAATGATTAGCCGGATTGAATACGGATGAGTGAAATTTCACCAGAAAGTGTTTTACGTTATTCAGTAAAAATTATTTGCAAAATAACTTCTTAAATAGAGTACAATATAAAATAGGATTTTCTGATAATGTTTCGCCTTCCTTCGTTAATCGTCGCCATCTAAGAGATCAAGTTTTACTCTATAAAATTATTCATAAGACTATCGATTCACAGTATTTAATGTCTAATATATTTTTTAATTAATCAAGATCAAACATTTTCTAGAGAGCCTGTTGTAATAAAAACCGAAATGTAAATGCAGTTATTTTAAGAATATCTTTATAAGTCGCGCTTGCAGTACATACAACAAACGTTACAATTTTATAGATATTTTTAATTTAAAAGTTGGTAAATACAATGATGTAACAAAAAACCTTCTCCATTGTAACAAGAAAAAAGAGGAACCTTCAAAAGGAAAAAAAAATTGAAATAAAGTGGAAAAAATTAATATTTATATGATAATAATATCATATAAATATTAATTTTTATTATGATATCAATAATGACGTCGAATATAGAGGAATAAAAATTTATTTTTTTAATAATTGTGAAGATTTAGACTGAAGCTCACTCCAGGCTTATCCTTTTTGATTAGGTTATTTTTTTGTTTGAACTCAAAACTCTTGGCCTAATTTCCTAAATACTTGTATCGTACATTATCATTGTCTAAAATTAAGATATTCAATGAGGCTAAACGTTAGTCGCCTTATTGAAAAACAATCCACAATGACAATCTGGCTAATCGTTGGCTCGCCACAAAACAACTGCCGTTTTTGAAAACGGCTAGCCGTATTGTTATAGCTACGGCGATTTGTACAATACGACTACGACACATACATCATGTATCTCGCGTGTGTCCCACACCCACGTGAAAAACATCCCATGTGTATTTTTTTCCAGCAAAGTATAATTTAAACTTATTGATCGTCGCATGATTCGAATTCTATCAGACAGAGAAACTCCCAACATAGCACATTCAATAGCCCGTTGAGCTACCGCAAACTTGTGGACCAGTTCTAAATTAAGACGGGAGAATGCATTGGTTGAAGGAATTGACATTTGACGAATAGGCTCGCTGAAGTGACAATGGGCTGGTCATACACTCAGAAGAACAGATGACCGAGGGGCCAGTAATGTTCTGGAGTGGTGGCCGCGTTTAGGAAAACAAAGTGTTGGTCGACCGTTCACCAGGCCTATATCCAGCAGTGGACCGATTGGGGCTGGTAATGATGATGATGATGTTCCACATTGTAATCTGTACCAATATCTATACCAAATATCATTTATGACCGAACGCATTATAATAATATCATTTATATATTATTAAGAATAGAAATCGTACATACACACTTAAGTATTTTAATATTAGATTTGCTGAGTTTTTTCATATTTTTATTAAAATACTACGGCACACTCGTGAGTCACGTCCCTGCACTACGCTACATCAGTTTCAAGTGGAAGGGTATTAAGGCCAGCTAAACAAGACGATCCGCCTCTGACATAGCACTTGTATTTCCATTATCATAATATCATCACGTCTACATCGTCCCCGAAGGCTTCCAGTGTGTTAGATTTTCACAAAATGTACGAATTTTCATGCGATTTGCGACAATAAATAGAGCGCATCCCGATGAATGGTTTTATTGTACAAATTATTCGATAGTGTTATAACAATTATATTAACTAGTATATTAGAAATCGGCTTATTTTAAGCCACATTTTGTCTCCGTGCTGTATATAATTATTAGCTGCTTAAAGGAAATTGGTTATGGTCTCATTTTGAAAATGGCCCCGGATGTACAAAAAAGTAAAGAGCAAAAAAAGCAAAAATATGTTTTGCGGGACACTCACTAGTTTCTTATCATTATCATTAAAATTTTGCCCTTATGAAACAATTTTAGGTATATGGTATCCTCGAACCAGTAGACGATTCGTGGAAAAAGAACTTCACATTGATAAGACCTTAAAATGTTCTTATAATAAAAATGACTAAGCGTCTTAAATAAACCTATGTATTCCTTTTCTTATTCGGACGAAACTTATCACATAATTTGCTATACAGTTATACGCACAAAATTTAGAACCCTTCTCTTCCTAATATCCTTAACCCTCTATATACGGGGATCCCTTTATTTCCTGCAAAGAATCACGAGGGGAACGTGGGAAATATATTACAAAAAGGTTTCCTTAACGACATAATGTCCCATTGTGCCCTAATTACAGCACCTACAAAGAGCTTCTATGGGTTTCATTCGTGTAACGTTTTCTAAGAGTATGCAGGACAGCGTGACAACGTAAATTAAGCGTAAATAAGCGCAAGTAGCCTAACTAATTGGTAAGGTTATAGTTTGTTAACAAGATCCAGGACTCCGTTCTGCTGCTGGATCTTTGGTATTTGTCTCTCGCTCATTTAACACCGTCATAAGGAGACACATTAATTGTCGCGTTTCATGCGGCTTGTGAGTAGCCGGTAGCCCAGTGGCGGTGAAGAGGCAAGGAATATAGGCGTCGGTAGTCATCAAAAATATCCAACTTCTCGTTTGCCTATATAACAATATATATAGGTATAATATAAAAAATGTGAGTACATGCGCCATGATAGACTAGTCCCATTTTATATGTCATAAGAGATATTTCTCAATATCTATTATATATGTTGGTAACTATCAAATATGGGACGACAAATTCCTACCATTAATACTGGGTGGATGCCTGTTCAAGTTCGATGCGAGGTAGCGGTGAACTGAAGTCAAAACCTTCCACTTTGATAAAGTACGTATTGGTGTAATAAGAGAGCCAGGCGGGGATGTGGGATTTGGTAGCCGATGGGCGGTTTCCAAGGGGATATACATAGAGTAAAGCCACCTGCGCTTACAATATATAGTATACGACCATTGTGGACCCATCTAGAAAGGCATTCTTTAAATCAGTTTGAGGTGTGCTACAAAATACAGCACATCTACTACATATAAATCTGCATCTTTCTACCCCTATGAGCAAAAAGTATTTTCAATATAAAAAGTACAAGCAATATCACTACGATTTTATTAATTAAAATTTTCTACTGAATCTGAAAAGAACAAAGGGTGATTTAGTATTTTCCGAGCCTTCCATTACAAAAAATATTGCTAGGACTAAGGAATAATAGAAAACAAGTTTTTATGCGTTTTTTTAAAGTTGCCGCATTTTAATATTCCATATTTTAAAACAAAAGTTTGCAAAAAGTGAAATTATCATAGAACGTGGCCTAGTTCGCCATTTGAAGTTTAGTTTCCACGATTCATATGTCATAAGTGAAAATATTTGTGACACAACCATCCCGTAATAACTTTGCACTGTTCTACTTATACATCGTAAAATGCATCAAAGTTTTCAGAAATATATAATTTCGCAGTGCACTTTATAACATGGAATATGACGGGGAAAAGGGACGAGATTTTGTAACAAAAATCGGAGTGTAAAAATAAAAATGATTAATGCTGGGTCCTTAATATTTCGGTCAAGATCTAATGATGGAGTCCGAGAGAAAATCTCCATACACTTTAAGGCTTAGCGGACGTCGCTCGCAGACTTCTTCTGGCAACAAGCAGTTGGAACGTTTCTGGATGTTTATATTACGGTTTCATAGCGACACGGTTTCGGACACAGGCACGCGACTCTAGTTTTATGAATTATTATAGACATTTGAAATTTTCAGACGAGACGAGACAGACGAGAAATCTCTGCCTTTTTACGACTACCGACGCCAATGAAAATCGCTTTATGACGGTATTATGTGAGCGAGAGGTACATCCACGGTCATGCCGGCCCAATTCGGTTGCATAGGAGGATGTAGTGTCATGCACTATGCATGGCACTACCTGCCCCTATGCAGTATGACATTACCCTAAGTCCATTAGATATACTAGCACACCTCTGCCTACCTCTTCGGGGATAATAGGCGTGAGGGTACTTTACTTTTTACTTTTGTAAAATAGTTAATTCTGGGCACTTTTCCGGTTTTTTAAATAAAGTTTGTTAGAATTCGTCGCACAAGTGAACTCATTGTTACCGATTTCTCTGCCTAATACTTTAGAATGTATTTCAATTTGCATCAGCCACCACTAGCATTACATTGATGATACATTTAGAAATTGGAACTTGACATTTGGATATTTTAGGCACCAATCCAAATGTTAGATTAAAATATTTAACACATTTGTTTAACAAATAAGAAAATATAAGAAGTAACATTTAAATTCAAATTTTCAGATTATCGGAACCGGATCGTGCCGGGCTAGAAGTGATTAAAAGTAAATGGAGATTCAACTAAACGTGAAACATAGATATGTTTATTTATACATATTATTCTTAGAGTCACAACTCACAGCACGGCAATAACAAACGAGCCAGCTTCAGCTGGCATCGTCATCGATTATTATGTCTTATATTCTGGCAATTATAATGTTTTATTATAATGTCAGTACGATTGCGTGTAATTTGTGGTATATATTGACTGACAGTATGAGAGTACATGGCGAATCGCGCCAATATACACCAATAAATACATTGTCCTCTGTTGGGCTGATTTTACATTCTGTCGCTGTCCTGGAAAGTACTTATCTCGTCGAAGTTAGATATAAGCAGATAATTATGTACTGTAAAAGTAATAAAGAAATCATGTCTATGCTGACTTGAAAGGACGACGGATTGGCGTAGCGTAGCTAATAATATTAAGCTGATTTTTTTAACGCTAATCACAAAATTATTAATTNNNNTGTAACTAATTAACTTTATTTGTGTTGAATACTCCATAGCGACGACCGGCTGGCTCAGTTATTAAACGTGGCGGTTCGTTCGCGTGATACGCCAGAGGTCGCGGGTTCGAATACCCTCTATGTCATTGATTGTATATGTATTATATGTACCTATGTAATAAAAAATCTTAAATGTACTCAATTTCTTAAATTTATAATATAAAATTCTTAAATTTATAATAAAATATGTAAATATATTTCCGTTGTCTAGTACCTGTCACATAATTCCTTACGGTACTTAGCACAGGACTAGGCTAACGTGGTGTGATAAATCCGCTCACATTATTATTCGTTTTTATATACGATGATACTAAAATGAATAGGACTGGAGCTACTCGGGTGAAGCCGCGGTGTGGTGCTACTCATTCATATGTCTAATAAATTCCGCGTTTTATGATCCATATCTAGACTATTCTTTGTAGCCATAAACTAAACTTCCTTCAAATTCCTAAGATGTTTACATTATTTTTGTTATCCATTTTTTAACCAATTTCAGGCATAATTGTTCATTATCATTGCTTCCAGTCTTGTGTACGTTTAATTATATTTTTACTCAAGACTTGCTTTTGTCATGATATAAAACCCATATACGGCAATTCTACGAAAACCCGACACGTGCCTCAAAGCACCTATATTAAGGTATACCTTTTATTGTCACGGTACATACAATTTGGAAGCCTTGATAACAATAGGCGAACTCAACCTGTGTTCACTGCATAATAAATCAAGTTAATTCTGGTCTTGCCAGTATATATTTCAACAGACTAAACTAAAGTGTTACGAAAATGGCAGGCGTAATTTATGGGAATAAACACGTAATAATACTGTACTGATAATAGTAGTTTTTTTGTAATTGGATTTAATATAATTTCTTTGATTTGTTCTTATACAGGACGTCTGTTTAATCATGTTTTTTTTTTCAAAATGTAGCGTGTTGTATTATGTTCCTTGATTAATGTATTTTCATCAAAGTTTTGCTGACTTCTACAGTTTATAATAATATTGTAAGTCTATTGAGTGATAAATATCTTGTTAAGGAAATTTGTAAATTTACAGATGTTTTAAAGATAAATTTAGAACGTTCTAGTAGACGACTGCTGTCTAAATTTGAACCTAACTGGACCCGTGTCATTGTTCTGACATCGCGTAGCAGCGGATGTGCAGTTATTAGTACCTTCACGCCTGTTACTAAAATTGAAAAAGACATATTGTTAGGTCATCCGATTTATATTATTGAGAAGGGAATCGCACAGCCAAATTAAATTTATAGGGATCGTCAAAAAATAATTTAACGACTTTGAAATCCCGCATCTGTTTTTTTATCAAGAAGGATAAAGTGAAAAAATTCACGATTGCCCGACTGTCAATTTACGGTACCCGAGATGTAATGGACATACAACCAAACATTATGACGAAATTGGATCTCGTCTTTGGTCCCGCACTCTATGAAAACAAAACATTATTTTATTTTTAGATTTAAAATACTGGCATATGTAAAAATAGCGCAGTTTATTATCGTTGGTGCAATACTTGTTCCATTGTTATCTAACGTTTTAGAAAGGAAGTTAGATAGTAATTGGATACCTGAAACTCCAAGGATTGAAGATATAATACGATTTCTAGAACAACTGTTTTCCTTTAAAGATTTATGTTTTTGAAAACAATTTCTGCGCAAAACTCACTGGCAATACTTTCAAAATATTGCTTGATGGGAGGTTGCTCCATTAGGTGTATTGGATTTATTTTAAATTTTATCCCGTGGATTATACGGATATAAAATGCAAACTAACGTTCGTAGACTAGAAATCACTCATTAATCCACTCACTAATTTGCATTAGTGATACAATAATAAAGTAGATCGATTTATTTAATTAAACGACCTACGCGTTTGACCTTTAGAGATGTATATCTACGCTATTTAGTGTACTAAAGAGTATACAACAGTATATATACGTATGTTCCACTGTTATTAATTAAAATTCCTTTTTGCCCTACAATTTTGGTTCACTAAAAGGAAAACAATATATTATTCCTTTTATCCTTCACAAGGAACTAATATATTTTTCCTTTTTGTGCTTCTTTTTACTGTCTATCTAAGTAGATAACTAATCTGGTACCACATTTCTTTACTCATACGAACCACAATAAAAAATATAAATGCAGTCACATATGTGAATGCCCAAAACCGCACCATTGTACCATAGAGGTGATCTACTGAATACTACTACAGAAATACTTCAAAAGGTTTAAATTGTCCTCTTTTCCGTTGTCCAGTTGTGCAAAAAATATACGACTACCATAAAATTATTTAAGAATTTAACGAACAATACGTTTAATATATATTTACGTAAAAAGTTTCATGCTGACATTGCAGGCGAATTGGGTCGCGACGATTGAAGAGGTGCCTTTCACTCAAATGACATATGAATTCGCCGTATAGGGACAGCTACACTGTCACCGTATATGCGGTTTGTGAGTAGTTGGTGGCCCATTATAAGGAAAGAGTGTAGGAGTCCGTGGACTATAAAAAATATGGCTAGCGTACAATATGTTCAAGAAATTTATGACGATACAAGGAAAAACTCTACGTACAGTGCATTGTGGTTATCTTGCCGAATGTTGAATGTGATCAAGATAATAACCATCATGCCAATATGCCGGCTACGCAGAACATAGCATGCAGGCAAATAGGGGTAGCGACATGATGCGCACCCTGTTCATCGCCACCGTTTTAAGCGATCGTGTAAAAGGAGCTCACCGTCTATGCCGATGCAGGATATTGAATATGATGAGGGCGATGGCTGCCAGGATTCCCGCTATGCAGAGCGCCGTCATGCAGGCGAACAGAGACAGTGACACGGTGCGCAGCTCGTTCACAACTACTGTCCGGTCCGGCGGGACCTTACCACCTGCGGGCAATACAAGAAATAAATAATATGGTACAACCGTGCCGCTTCTTTGCTGAATTTGTCGGGACAATACCTTGCCTCCAGACTTAACAAAACAGAAATATGTTTTATTTTTTTAATATAGAATAAGGGGAAAATGAGCAGGTGGTAGGTGACTAACGCCGCCCAAAGACATCCGCATAACCCGGGGTTATGTAGGCACGTTGCCGTCCTGTAAGATGGGAGGAAGCACTTTTCTTGAAGAACCCCATATCATATCGGTTCGGAAATACCAACGGTGGCAGCTGGTTCCACTTCGAAATTGTGCGCGGTAGGAAATTACGCTGAAACGCACAATTGTAGACTTTCGGATATCAAGGTGGTGCCGGTGGAACTTAGAGCTCCACCGTGGTGTCCAAGAGTGGAATTCCTCAGTGCACCTCGTCGGAACACTCCCCGTTGTAAATGCGATAGAAGATGCAGAGCGAGCCAACACCTCTTCGTAATGCAAAGGATCAAGCTGCACGGAAAGAATCTGGTCGTCAACAATTTGAGTTGCTCTACGTTGAATAAGGTCAAATGGGGTTCTGGAGGAGGGCGCGGGACCCGGACTCTCAGAGTCGCAGTTCGGGTTCCGAGCACGCCGGTCGACCATCGATGCCCTCAAGCGCCTGCGGGCGGTGACGGGTGAGGCGGAACGCAGGGGGGAGGTGGTGGTCGCGGTGTCTTTGGACATCGCGAACGCTTTCAATAGCCTCCCGCACAGCGTGATACGGGAGGCACTGAAATTCTTCAGGGTGCCTCCCTATCTCGTGAGGCTGTTGGAGGCGTAACTCTCCGATCGCAGAGTGGCTCTCGAGAACCGGTCGGGGTCCGTGGAGTGGCGGCGAGTCGGGCGCGGCGTCTCGCAGGGTTCCGTTCTTGGACCGATCCTGTGGGACGTCGGCTACGACTGGGTCCTGCGAGGCCGTCTCCTCCCCGGGATGGGTGTCATCTGCTACGCGGATGACACCCTCGTCTATGCCCGGGGACGAGACTATAAGGAGGCGGCGCGGCTGGCCGAGGTCGGCGTTGAACTCGTGATCAGCCGCATAGAGAGGTTAGGGCTTCGGGTCAGACTAGACAAGACCGAAGCCCTCCTCTTCCGCGGGACCGGCCGCAGAGGACCCCCGCCGGGGGCCGCTCTGCAGATCGGAGAGGAGAGGGTCAGATTGAGTCCCCACATAAAATATCTGGGGCTCATCCTTGACGGAGGGTGGACCTTCGGCCCACACTTCGCTATGGTGGGACCGAAGGTCGTGAAGGCGGCGAGTGCGCTGGGCAGACTCCTCCCGAGAACCTCGGAGGACCCAGCGCCGCCTGCAGGCAGCTGTACTCCGGTGTCTGTCGGAGTATGGCGACGTACGGTGCCCCGGTTTGGACGGACCGTCTCACTGCGAGGAATAAGGCCCATCTGCGCTCTGCGCAGAGGGTCGTCGCAGTGAGGTCGATCCGGGGGTACCGTACGGTATCGTGGGCTGTAGCGGCAGCCCTAGCCGGCGATCCCCCGTGGGAACTCGTGGCGGAGGTTCTTGCCGAGAGCTGCTCCTATGTCTCGGATAGGAGGGCTCTCGGCCTGAACCCCACGCATGACGAGATCCTACGGATTCGCCGGCTAGGGCATGTGGCGTTAATGCAGAGGTGGGGGGAGGACCTGGCGCGGCAGCCGTATGGTAGAGAGTTAACGGCTGCCTTGCGCCCGGTCCTCGAGCGGTGGATGCGCCGTAGGCGCAAACCCCTCACCTTCCGTCTAACGCAGGTGCTCACCGGGCATGGTTGCTTCGGTGAGTATCTGTGCAAGACGGCCCGCAGGGAGCCGATGACTCGATGTCATGATTGTGACGCGGCGGTGGACTCGGCCCAGCACACCCTCGAGGTGTGCCCGAGATGGGCGGCGCTGCGTCACGATCCGCCATCAGTTGTCGGAGGGGACTTGTCAAAGTCGAGCATCATCCTCGCGATGCTCGGCAGCGACGAGTCCTACAAGGCGATGGCTTCCTTCTGCGAGACAGTCATGTACCAGAAGGAAGCCGACGAGCGGGTGAGAGAGGAGGCTGCCGACGCGGCCTCCCCCCGCCGACGACGAATGGGGGTACGAAAGAGGTACGCTATCTGCAGCGCCTTCAGTAGTGCCCCTGTGTTCCGTGTCGGGCCGGGATGGGAACCCGGTCCACTTCATCAAAGACACGGCGTCGTGGGGACTGTCATAGCGTAGTCGGACAGTCCCCGAGGAGGTGAAGTCTGGCCTTTTCGCCAAGGCCAGCCTGTCGCTGGAGGAGTCCTGTTGCCTGCAGATCCGGGACCCTCCACTAACAGCCGCTGAAGGCTCCCGTAGGGGTTTAGTTGGTATTGCTACCCAATGGCCGAGTCCAACATAGGTCTGGGGGTCTACCCGGGCTCCCAGGTATCATGCGTAAATGCATTCCCCTTCGTCACAAAAAAAAAAGGTCAAATGGGGCGAGTTGATAGTTGGGCAGCAGCCCAAAGGTGAGAGCACTACCCCATACGCGGTCGGACCTGCGCCTTGTATAATTGCAGCCGATGATGTGCTGTGAAGTACTGCTTCGCCCTTTTGAGCACACCCAGCATCTTGGAGCCTAATTTGGCCTTCACCTCCAAATAATCACGGAATTGAACGTTGTTCGATATGTCAACTCCAAGAATCGCGATACTAGCTGAAGCCATTAGGGGGGTATTTTCGAAGCGAGGAGATACGGAGAAGGGTTTTTTGTTGCGGTAAACGCGCAAAGTTGTGTTTTTTTGGGGCTAAACTGGAATAAATTTTGTCGGTCCCATTCCGAGACTTTCGTCAATAAAAACTCGACTTTAGACACACTTTGGTTCCGATACTTGGTGACATTTTCCCGGGAAATATTGGTGCGGCCAGTGTATAGTGTATCACCAGTACTTTCATCTACATAACAGTAAATGCCACTGGTTTGTAGCATATCATTGATATGTAGAAGAAACAACATGGGAGACAGAACAGACCCTTGTGGAACACCAGCATTGACAGATTTGAAGTCCGAGCATGCACTGTCATACTGCGTTTTGTCAAAAAACTAGTGATCCAGTCGCATAGCTTCCCAGGCAATCCGTAAGATGGATGCTTCGAAAGGAGCGCTTTATGCCCGATGACCCGATCAAAAGCCTTCGCTATATCCAGACTAACGGTCAGTGCCTCCCTCTTGATCTTGACTGCCTCCGCCCACCGGTGCGTTAAGTAGGTCAATAGGTCGCCAGCCGAGCGTCCCTGAATGAAACCGTTTTATCAGTCACAAATTATTTGATGTTTCTCTAAATAACGCAGGAGCTGGCAGTTAATTATGGTTTCTGTAATTTTGGTGAACAAGGGGGTTCTCGCAATAGGTTTAGTGGTGGTTTTTAGGGATCGGGTGCAGCAAAGCCGTCTTCCAAAAGCTAGGGATGACGCCAACAGACTAGGAGGAGGTGTCAACTCCGGAGCAGATATCCACAGCACAATCGGCGCGTCGCTATCGGGCCCACTCGACTTGTGGATGTCCAACGAGAGTAGCGTTTTGTGCACTTAACTCTGTCGAAAGTCAACATCCGGCATTGAGTGTTCTTCACACCGCTGAATACTAGGCGGTGGAGTTCCGCGGTCATCCAAAGTAGAGTTGTACGCAAATAGATAGCCCAGGAGTTCGGCTTTCTCTTCTGCGGCATGGGCCAACGAGTCATTTCGGCGTCGAGGTGTTAAGGTTGGCTGAGCAAAATTCCCTTGGACAGCCTTGGCGAGAAACCAGAAAGCACGAGTTCCCGAAGGAAGGCGTATTGACCTCCCGCCAATTCTGTCGATGTAATCGGAGTTTGCCCCAGCAATAACTCTTTCGTAAGACCTGGAAGCGTGATTATACTCCTTTTTGAATGACTTGTTTTTTTTCATCCTGGTATGCTGTCGCAAAAGCCTAGGGCCAGTAGTAATCTTGCGGCGTAGCGCCTGTCTGCAGGAGCGATTAAAACCGGCTGTGACTTACCAGCAATGGGTACCGATGAGTGCAGAATGAAGAGCTTCATTCCTTGTTGTACCACATCGTAAACAGAGTTAGCAACAGCGGGAACATCCAGCGCGACGCAAACTACTTTTACTAAAGAACTATATCGATTAATCGTAGTCGCACTGATACGATACGATCTACGACCCGCATTTTATGCTGCGTAATTAATACAAATTTTGAACCTCAATTTCAAACCCATAGTGTTTTCGAATCGGTCAATTAACTCGACCACGATATCGGATCGGCCAATATGAAAACGCTTTTAGAGATGAAATTATAGCGGATGTTCAGGTGAAGTCTAATTTCCAATTTAATGAACTAGTAGCTTTAGCTTTGCCTGAATGTTGAATTGATCACCAGTTAGATTAGTCAGACAGTTAGTGCAGGATTGAATGAACCGCAATATTATAATAAATATAATCAATCTCATATGTGTGATGATGAAATAGTGACATTGTCGATTGGGTAATATAACAAATGTAATAAAAAGGAAAATTTGATTGTTGCTTTGAGTAGGCTCCAAAATTACAGGAATGATTTGAAAAATCCTCTTTTACCATTAGAATCCTACATTTTTTGTGATGAACATAGGCATTTTCTGATTGTTTTAATAATTATGAAACTTCGATAATGTGCAGCATTGGCCGCAGAAATTGTTGACAACTAGATGACGCGACCTACGTTGTTTTGGCAAAAATTGAATTTGTTGTGAATCGATGGATCGATGCTATGGTAGCATCGATCCACCATGAACTTAATTTTTTTATAATTTTGTAGTGCAGTGGCTTTTTGCCACATTTCACGAAATAGCCATGCAAAGACGGGACTGACCGCTAGTTCTGTTATAAATTAAATTTCTTGTCATGGTAGGTAACGTGTAATGTTGATTAGTGAATTTTTGTCATTTTGTATAACATTCGTGCGAAGCCGAGATGGGCTGCTAATACATGTAAATTACTATGCAAACGGAACACGTACATCTGTGGCTTCACCAATAGTTTAAAAAATATTGCGGTTATTAATAAAAAAAAAATACATATAGTCTAAATTTCAAGTTGGATAAAGTAACGTATCTTTGCGAAATATCACTGAAAGCAGTGAAGATGATGGCTTCAACCTATTTCAGGCATACGACTAAAATTAAAAGCTATGTTTTTAGAGCTTTCAACTCTCATTCATTTCACTGTAA
>JAFELO010010361.1:185244-204395 GCA_017140195.1 Eumaeus atala | reverse complement strand
CTTAACATTCCCAATATGAGTTAAACTTTTCAGAGCAGGGCAGAAAGTGCTGTGTTTAAAGAATTCACCTCATTTCTAGAGGCACTTTAACTATTTTCTAAGACTTTTATGAATATGTAATTCTCGCTTTTTTCAACTACAAGATAAAATGTAAAAAACACACAAAAATCAAATACGTTGCCCTCATTTCCTCCACCCCCATTGGGTCACCGGCTAATCACAGACCGAACGATGCGCAACATCATAGTTGCCAGCGGAGCCTTGGAGTTGGATACTAACTATTAATACGCTAACAAATTTTCGGATATGGTATGCCATGTTTGTTGTAGATATATAATTTAGTTTCGACAGTGTCATTGCAAAGTCTCATCAGACTCGGGTCAGTTTTATGTAAAAGATAACAAACCTCTGGACGTTTCAGTTACTTGACAGCAGAAATAAATGTATAGTGCATACTGGGCCATCTGCCATCTATCTGATATTCAGAGTGTGTGACCAGCCCATTGCCACTTCAATGAGCTCATTCTTCGGGTGATATCGGATACTTTAGTTTTCTGCCTTATGAATTCTAATATCATGTAACGCTGAATGTCTAATCTGAAGGTACTGAACTAATGTTTATGAAAAAAAAAAGACTTTTCGCAATTTAGAATATAGATTATACTTTATGTATTTGCAATATTTTCTCTTATTTCTAAGTTAGGCATAAGCCGCGCTTGTGTCACCATTAGTTTAAAGATCTGGCTTCACCTTTCTTAGTCCCTCCCCCCCCCCCTTGACCTAAAACTCTGTAGAAAAAATACTTATCTGCATAATATGTTCAATAATACAAAGTACTAGACGTGTTTTTTAGATTGGATATACACTCATTCACTTCATCTACAATTTTGTCGTTATCTATTATCACTACTGCTAACATTATCTAAAATTTAGTGCACGCAACGTTTAAGTATACAAGAGTATGAATTTCTTTCGCATTTTAGTTTCATACAACATAATGTGTTTAGACATTTTCCAGCGGCACTTTCGCGCAATATCATGCACTAACTTCTTATCAAACTACGTAAGCGTTTAAGTAAACGAATGTCTGTTGGGGAGCGACTGGAGATATTTCAGGAACTCGGTCGGACGAAGTTTGCTTCCATTGTTTGTTGAGAGGTCTGTATTGTTGAGCGAAGACTTGTATGCTCTTGATTGGGTACGTTGCATCTATATTGGGTTTGAATCGCTGTACTTCTCTGATGCATCATGACCATCACGGCGAGATGGCACAGCGGTTAAAACATAATTATGAATGCCACAAAGTCAGTGGCATTCGTAATTATGTTTTACAGTGACACACTTCCGTAGGAGGAAGTGTCACTGATGTATGGCGCCCGAAATAGGCCGGCTCGACCGGGGAGGTACCCCTCGCCACTAAAGGACAGTTCTGACTAAATCTGTTACTTAGATTTAAAAAATTCTCAGTCACACTTTTCCGAACGCTAACTCGTTGTATGTTTGTAATCATATCTAACTGGACCAAGGAGACACTCACAGAAATGTATCAACTGCTAAATATGAAATTGGGCAGGTAGGTTTTATTTCGGGTGCAGATGGTAAGCCGGGTAAGGACCAATTTTACTCTACCCCTAAGAGTATGTCTTTGGGGGTGGAGAGTGCAGGTGAAACCGCGTGGGTCTATTTGTATAATATAATATGATAGCGGTCACCAGTTAAACTAGCTCGTTGCCCTCTAATGTTGCATACGAATAATCCAATCGCCTCGACTCGGCTCCGTCCTCGTTTAGTTGAGGTCAACTATTTCACTATATTTATTTGTGCAAAGTTACAATTTCACTTTTTGTGAATTAATTAAAAAACGCTGAAACTGTTAAGCTTACTTCTCTAATTACTGCAGGAGCCGAATTGGGTCGTGTATTTTTTTAAGTACAATGGTTATAATTAGAAAGTGTTCCCAAAGCACTTTCAAGTTACTTTTTAATCAATCAATTTTTAAAGTTATATTTTTATTACAGTGCGTAATGCGAGTGGAACCAGAAGATACTGAGTTTGAGAGAGAGCGGTTTGTGAGTAGACGGTGGCACTTTGGGGGGGAGGGGTTAAGGAGGACAACGCATCGGCATAGTAATTATGTGCATGTTCATTTGCGTCGGTAGTCGTTAAAAGGCTCCGATTCTCGTTTGCCCCCCTAATCAATAAAAAAAGGATGGCCAACGGAGCTTAAATTTAGTAGTGTGTCAACATCACGCCAATGGAATTCACTCCTTCAAAGAATATGTCTTGGATGTTTATATATGTATTATATGTATTTCTATAATAAGAAATTTAAATATAAAAAAGAAATTTAAATATATTTCAGTTGTCTAATACCTGTAACACAAGTCCTTACGGTACTTACCACAGGGCTAGGCCAACGTCCCCACCATGGTTCAAGCCTTGACGCCGCGGTGGTGCTTAGTAGTCTGTGGTGAACCCAGGCAAAGCCAATTGAACCATGGGGGATCTTTGCACCCGTCTTATAAGAAGAGGGGGCTTAAAGATCAGGAGGAGGAATCGCTCTCGGTACCCCTCTTATAAGAAGAGGGGACCTAAGCGCAACAGGAGGCGCTTTTGCGCACGGGATAAGGGGCGAGGATTGGAACCTCATCCCATTGCACTGTCCCAAAGTCGGTGGGGTTGTTCTATAGTGTTGGGTAACCCCATCTCTGGGGGTGGAGTTGGTCCCTTAGTGGGCTGACTAGCCGTCGAAGTGCCCTGATGATTTTTGTTCTGGGGCACCTCACCAAAGGCGTCACTGATGGCACTCGCGGTGGTTTTTGTGGGTATTCGGCACTATCATGTGCCGCGAGTCCCACACATCACTGGACCCCACCCAGGGCCGGTGAAGGCGGGTAAATGTTTCCCGTGTCCACTAAAAAAAAAAGAGCCAACATGGTGTGATAAGTCCACAGATATTGTTATATTGTTATTATTATTACTACACAGCGGATTTATTTATGTTTAGTTTTTACTTTCCTCGATATTGGCACATCATTATCAACGTTAACATTAACTCTCTTAATTGATCCTCTAGATAAAGGCCTTTTACATGAGCGCCAAGACGAGTGATCTCCAGTTGCTCGCATCCATCCCGGACAACATCAAAATTTCAGAGCAAGTTCCGAGTGGGGCGGAGTCAATGAGAGTGGCTCACAAAGACACACACACACACATAACAAGTATAATAAGGTATAGCTTCCTAGCTTCGTCCACAACCACTACGATTTATTTATGGCAGACATTCTGGCGTGAACATAGAATCTCATTTCAAAGAACAAAAACCCTGTACCAAGTAACCAAGCCGATTCGTCTGCTATGCAGAGATAGGGTTACTTCTTATGGTGTAACAATTACTAAATAATCAAAGGCCCTCTTCTAAGGAAACCCCCCAAAAAATTGCGCGCACGTGGAATTTTTAAGCTTTTCTATATAAGAAGACGAGTGGGCCTACCAACGAATTTATCCAGTCTCCGAAACGATATAGTTATGCTTCTGCTCAGAAAGAACATTTTAAACTCTACAATATACTAGTTTCAATCGTTTTCCTGTATTGAGCTGTGCATATTATCACAGTTGTGAAATTATATGTTTCTCGCCGTATAGCATAAGTTATAGTCGGTATCTAATCAACGCATAAATTATGAATCATTAGCATAGTTAATGCAATCAAACGCAGCCCTGTATCTCAGTGAATGTCCTTTTAGGCATTATAATCTCAAATGCATTTAGAGGAATGTGGAGCTGCCTCTTGATTGTAAGGGCCGAAAAGCCTCTCTCTGCGAGATACTGAGAGAGAGAGAGAGAGAGGTGCGAGAACACATTTTTTTTTCCTCTTGTGGCCAGTCACATATTGTATGATTGAAAGAGATTTGCTTCTTCCGTGCGGTCTAAAGCGTTACTAATTTTTTGGTCCGCTGGGAATCACAATTCAACAAGGTCTATCTACACCTTGACGGATCCTGTAGTCCATCCTTCACATTATCTCACGGTCAGATTATCTATATAGAGTAGTAGTTGTTTGATTACAGAGCGTGTCATTCCAATATACTTGGTTATTAAAAAAATTAAAACCAGTGCCCGACGTGTGCATACTACATGAACATAAATATTATGTCGATATTATACTGCTACGTTACCGTAGCATATGATCGTAGCAACACTACGTTGGTGTAGCATATGTAGCTGAGTATAATGCGACATGTTTCAGATATCATAGAAATGGGCAAAAATAAAGAAAAAACTCCGCTTGTCTACCATGGCTGAAACAACTGAATACTTAATTACAAAAATCTTTGGGTACTTTTTTTGATAACTTATGACATCAGTACACCTGTCATCTCAGTCCACCCGTGACCGCCTTGTCGTGGCGGCGGGGCTCAGAGGCCGAGGGTGAACCAAGACGAAGCCATTTGAACGAGGAGGTGGGTGCTCTTCGTACCCCTCTTATAAGAAGAGGAGACAAAAGAGCAAAAGTAGGCGGCGCTTTTGCGCACGGGACAAGGATGGGAGCCTCGCCCCATTACATTGTCCCAAAGTTGGTGGAGCAGTCCTGTGGTGTGGGACAACAACATCTGTGAAGAAGGCGTCGGCCTCTTAGGGGGCTAACTAGCCGTCGTGATGATATGTTGTTCCGGGGCACCTCACCAAAGGAGTCACTGATAGCACTCGCGGTTGTTTTTGTGGGTATTCGGCATTATAATGTGCCGCGAGCCCCATACACCACTGGACGCCACCCAGGGCAAGTGAGGCGCGGAAATGCATTTCTCTACGTCTAAAAAAGATGTACAGCTTCTGAAATATCGGGATTGTAAAATACTCAATGAACCTCGACAATATCTATTAAAATAACTTTGTTATAATTCCATGTTCGTTTTAATATTTCTCAAAGAGAAGAAATCTTGAAAAAATCAACGAAAGCTAACTGTTATACAGTAAGAATTCAAATTAGTTACCGCGTACTTTTTGATTTTCATAAACTTAAAGAAGGTTTTGCTTAAGATAATAATGGATACCCTTGTCAGGCATACCTTACTTTAAAAGTTACGTAGTTAGATGGCGCTCGCTAAGTGCTGTTAATGGGATGAAAAAGATACTTATTATGAGCTTCTTTATGTTTTGGGTTCAAGTCACTAAAGAGTTTTAATTTCTTTTTGTTTTGTAGTCCTCTTTGTATTCTTGAATTATTTTATGAAGTCAATTTGAAAGTTTTTATTAAATTTCCTTAAGTTTAAATTTATTGTGTATATTTATATTTTTGACTTTCATGGTTTGAGTTTTATAAGTCAAACCATGATAGTCAAAGAGGTTCTGTCAATGTTAAGATGTTAGTTGAGTTAGAGAAATATTAAGGTTGGTCCTGGCGTTGATTTCACAGGTGAAAATATATCACAGGTAGCATCTCTGTTGAGAAGAAACATTTGCGCAGGACATATTACAATGAACAAGTGTTTGCGCAGGCACAAGTGGACTCTCTATTACTCTCTCCAATTCCAATGGTACAGCAATCCTACACGATCGGAAAAATGCGGCACAGGACCCATGGCATAACCTTCTCTCCGGTGGATGCAGAAACTCAATTTCTTAACTGCGGGCTGTTATTAGAAATTGGAAACCTTAACAAAAAAATTTGTTTGTCCCTGGATTCTTACCCCCACGTCTATGGTCGAACATGATTACTAGTATACCACCAGCCTAGTAATAGAAACTTATGGTTTATTGTATTTCATGTCACAACGGAAAATATACAGGTTCAATAAAAATGTTTTAATAGATTGGATCACTGGCACATTATCTTTTATTTTCAGTTATACTGTTCCCTCTCTTGCAATATCAGTTTAAGGTAGCGTTCTACCGTTTCGCAAAATTCAATCAATCGGCGCTAAATTCTATACGTATCATAACTGTATAGTCATCTATACCAAAGTTTACTAACTGCAGCCATGAGCTTGCCTGAACCTCGCCTATCCATACTTATAATATAAAGATAAAGAGTTTGTTTGTTCGTTCGAGCGCGCTGATATCAGGAACTACTGGCCCGAATTGAAAAAAAATTATGTTGAATAGTCTTTTTATTGAAGAATGCTAATGGCCTATACCATGATGTTACGACTAATAGGATCGGAGTTGCGCGAGTGAAACCGAAGATGATGATGCCCGTCATTGTTCATGTCAGATCATAAGCATATTTGAAGCAATATGCTATGATGAAGAAGGCATAAAACAATTTAAAACATTCGCTGCGCTCGGGATGAAATATTTACGGTTGCCCATGATTATATTCCGATTAACTGTCTCTTATTTAGGCTCCGTAAAGGGTGCGTACTTACTGTATATTATATTATATTATATTGCGGGTATATTATATTGCAATTAACTGTTTTTTACTTAGGCTCCGTAAAGGGTGCTTACTTACTGTATATTATATTATATTATATTATATTGCAGGTATATTATAATGCGATTAACTGTTTCTTATTTAAGCTCCGTAAAGGGTGCTTACTTACTGTATATTATATTATATTATATTGCGGGTATATTATAATGCGATTAACTGTTTCTTATTTAAGCTCCGTAAAGGGTGCTTACTTACTGTATATTATATTATATTATATTGCGGGTATATTATAATGTATGTAACTGTTTCTTATTTAGGCTCGGTGAAGGGTGCTTACTTACTGTTAAAAACGTGTAATAACAATATTATCTGTGGACTTATCAGACCACTATGGCCTAGTCCTGTACAAAGTGCCATAAAGGTTTGTGTTACAGGATTTGTGTTAGAAGAAACTTTCTTCCTTAATTTTTTTTAGTCCTTAGTTTTTTTTCTGTAATCCGTACTATTCAATTATGAGTACCAATAAAAGCATAACTCAATTCTGTCCTTGTGATTTACCTTCTTTAACCGATTCCACCATAACGTCATGACGCTAAATATCTTTGAGTAAATAAAGAATGTCGAAGCGCAATTATACAACGGAAAAAATATATGAAATATATTTAAAAATTAAAGATTTTTTATATATTTTTTTTTATTATAGAAATACAAATAATACATATATAATTGATGTCTTAATTTTACGCGAATGTTAGTCGTCATTATAGAACTACTTTTAAGGACTTATCGCCGTTAATGTAATTATTAACCTAGCCCAACGTTTCATATAGCCGATATGATACACCGACGTGTTACACAATCTGCGGTCTGCGAGCATGCAAATCCTCACTAGGGAACACCGATTCCTTCCAAGGATGATCCGTGAGGCTATTGAAATTGAAAAATATGCCAATTTCAATAGAGAGGATGGCTGGGTTCTTATCTCTGCTTGGGACCCAGTGGTGAACATAATCAAATCAAAAAGTAAAGATAACAACTCAAGACAGCAAGTTATAACAAGTACTGTTTGCATTAATCGGAACAACTCAAATTACAATTCTTCGAGTAGTTTTAAAAACTTATATACATCAGGACATCTGTCATATAATATCTGTATAATAACAATATTACCTATGGACTTATCAGACCACGATGGCCTAGTAATGTACTAAGTGCCATAAAGATTTGTATTACAGGATGTTAGAAAAATTTTTCTAATTATACTTTCACAATTCCTTGGTTTTTTTTCTGTAATCCGCACTATTCAATTATGAGTACCAATAAAAGCATAATTCAATTCCGTCCTTGTGGTTTACCTTTTCTATTCGACTCTACCATAACGTCATGACGCTAAATATCTTTGAGAAAATAAACAACGTCAAAGCGCAATTATCCTGCGGACGTGAACTTCATGAAGTTATTTAAACATTATAAGAACAATGCGATTACAATATTGTGTTTGCATCTCGTAAATGCAAGAGAAATAATTTAACTTACAATTGAACCTCTCAGTTATATTCATTATATATTAGAGACAATCTCACGACTGATTTAATAAGCAAAGCCAACTGGTTGGCTTGTTTCCCCGTAGTTGCGGAACAAAGCAACGAATAAGGGTACTTCGAACAATAACACTGATATTTCTGCAATCGGATTAAATGAGAACGATCTGCATTTTAGGTGCATCTTAATTGTGATGCCTCAATGAATTTCCATTATTGTTGCGATTCCACTACAATTCCACCACTGTTTGCTACATTTACTTTTGCATTATCATAAAGGGTCTAGTAGCCTGCATCGTGGTCTAGTGCTAAGGGTTTCGATTGCAGCACTAAAGTGAGGTCCTGGATTCGAGGCCCGGATCGAAACAAAGTGTTAACTGGATTTTTGAGCTTCTAATAACAGTTTGGTGTCAGGGAGTTGGTGGTGTTACATCTCCATAACCCGATAGAATGTTAAGTCAGTCCTGATTACGGTCCGTTCGTGTTGAACTGCCGTCCCATAACCCCGTATAATTTTCTATAAAACAACATATTTTTTATTATCATAATAATATTTATACCATGAAAAATAATGAACATAGATGATACTAATTTTGATATCTGTATAGCCTGCCTGCATGTTATATGGGGTAAAAGAGGGCGAGAGATAACACAAAGTAACAAAGAAAACTGTTCGAGGTAAATTATTTTTATAGAATGAGAGGGCAAATGAGCAATCGGAGCCTTTTTACGACTACCGACGCACATGAACATCCACATAATTACTATGCCGATGCGCTGGCCACAAGCAGCACGAAACGTAACTTTGCGGCGATATTATATTAGCGAGAGTTACCGCCCCGGTCGTGCCAACCCAATTCCGCAAGAATGAAGCATGGCACTACCTTTTGATCAAAATGTTACCCTCTGTCTTAAATATACCCAACTGAATTTGTCTAGATGCCAATTTTTATATTGGTAGTCATGACACAAGCAAGAGGGATTAAACAAAACTACTCTAAGCCCGAGAACGTATACATATTATGAATTGATTTAGGTTCCAAATATTGTGTTTACAATGAAAACACTCATGGGCTGAGGTAAATATATATTAAATATAAAGGAGGAGATCCTTAGCAAGTTAAATTAAATTCAATAGAACCACTTTTGGGGGTAAAAGTTCTCTAGGTTTAGTCAGAATTTTAACACATTTAATTAATGATGATCGATTAAACAAAAGGGTCTCCCCATATTTACAATAAAGAATAATCTTAAATAAAACAATACAAGAAATAATCAATTGGATCAATCCAGTTTTTTATAATGTTAGTAAAAGATAATGAGGGAACGAGGCCTTATCTTGGCAGTTGTCCGAGACTCCCTTTTTTGTTGTTGACGCGGGGAAACGCATTTACGCACCTTCACCGGCCCTGGGTGGGTTCCTGTGGTGTGTGGGACTCGCAGCACATTATATAGTGCCGAATACCCACAAAAACCACCGCGAGTGCCATCAGTACCGCTTTTGGTGAGGTGTCCCGGAACAGCAAATCATCAGGGCACCTCAACGACTTGTCAGCCCCCTAAGGGACCCACGTCACCTCCACAGATGGGGTTGTCCGCACCACAGGACAACCCCACCAACTTTACGACAGTGCAATTGTTTTTTTGCTCTTTTGTCCCCTCTTCCTATAAGAGGGGTACAAAGTTCGCCTCCTCCTCCTGCTTTTTAGTCCCCTCTTCTTATAAGAGGGATACTAAGAGCATACACCATACACCTCCTCGGTTCTATTAGCTTCGCTCAAGGTGTCTCTGATCACCCTAGGCTACTGAACCTCACCGCCACGACAAGACTTGAACCATGGTGGGGGTGTCCGAGACTCCCCGGTGCAACGCGAATGAAGCTCCTTTCTATATATATTATATATATATCCAAGCCATCAATTTTTTCACGGATTGTTCCTCAATCTTTAAAATCAATAGTTGGAGATTATAGTGACATCAGATATTGATATTAAATCCCAATTTAAAAAAGGAGGTTAGAGGTCCTTTTATATTATTGTGGCATCTTACCGCAAAAATATAGGTTCCCGGACGGAAAAGAAAAGAAAACTATTTGATTATCATTTGGTGACGGCAGATAGCATCCGCCATCATTCCGTCCTCCACGCCGAGAAAAAGAAAAAAAATTATTCGAAACCGAGAATACCTTTAGTCTAACAGTCAAAGATGACAGATTAATTTTTTTTATAAAACGTTTAAGTAGCAAAGATATAGTTGGTACAGTCTTTTACCTCGTTATAAAGCGATCCAAATTCCCCTTGCTTGCTCGCTTGCCCCCGCAATATCTTCTGAAATTTTCCAGTAAAACTGCAAAGAATGTTCTGGAAGATCCATTTTGCATCTCAAGTAACGAGGCGATTCAAAATCCTCACACTTTTTTGTTCATTCAGCTAAAGTTTCCTAACTTGTTTGGAGACGATGTTCGCTTGTGGAAATGTAGGAATTTCTACGTATAACTTATAGATAATTCCGTTTATATGTATACATTATGCCACTTGAACACTAGGTAGTTATTAATTTATTAAACAAACTACTTCAGGTAAAGGCTGTACTGCAGGTAAACTATGGCCATCACTCATATAGGCGAGATTCAAACACATGGATCAGTTTTCAAATAAATTTAAAATTCATGAGAATAGACACCGTTCTACAAATGGCAGATACAGTATGTAGCAATGAAAGTCACGTTACCCACTACCTCATAATAGATAATATAAAAGTAGCAGTCATGTTTTAACACATTACATCGCAAACATACATCAACTGTTGAATGTAAGCGTTCTCTATTCTCGTCTGTTGGATATACGCCAATCGCAATAATGTCAAATGGAGTAATTATTGTCTACGTAATACATAATGACCTTGCTAGACCTCAAGTATGTCTGTTGTCACATTATTTAAAAGAGCTTCGGGTCATTTTACTGCATGTTTTATGTGCTTTAATTCTTTATGATAATCCAATGATCCATATTTTAGACGTTATAAGAGTAGTAGTAGTAAGTAGTTAATTGATGTTTATTAGGGAAGGCTCACACGGACCGCCGACCGCAGCCACAAAGCGGCGCCACTGGCTGCTTCACTTCATAGTTTATATAAACCCGTTGCGCACAGTTGTAGGCGGTATCTGCTACACACCACATAATATGTATCAAATTACGCCGGCATTGTCGTTATGTGGTGGTGTCAGATAGCCCGTATGAGGCATTGGCTTAAAAGTCTCTTGCACACACGATTTATATGATCTGTCGATTGATATCAATCAAAACAACTAATCAGCAGTACCGGTTATTGTCGTCAACGATTTATAAGTTACTAAACTGAACGTCTATTTACTTCTATTCTCAGGTTTCATCATATTTTGTAGATAATACAAAAAGGTTATTTACAGATCGTAGCGACCAATCCAGGAAGACTTATTACAGAAAGTTATAATCACGTCGTCGAGATTACTAGCGGTTTCTCCCATGGCTCGATAAAGGATAAAACTGATGGCGATTTTATTTATTGACGTTCAATTAATGTATAACTATATCGAGATATATTGTTTTAAGACGACGCCTATAGAACGGTTGCCAGAACGGTGAGACTAAATTCGCTAAATTAAAGTATACAGACGTGTGCGCAGACATAAATTCTCTACTCTTCTGATATATCACATAATGATAAATTTACTGTTTTTCTTTTCATTAAAGGGATGATAGCCCTTATCGGTCCTCTGCTGGACGTAGGCCTCTCTCAACGAACGCCAAGACGACTGATACCTGCTACTCGCATCCATCCCCGACCGGCTACAGGGCTACCATTTACTACCAGCTTTTATTTCCGGGATGAAATTTACTTGAATACATAAAGCCAAATTCGGCTACGGCGGCCATCGCATTCTCCAACTGCGCACGGCATATTATTGCGCTCAACTGTATGCACATGCACAAGTATTCCCCCCCATTATACTATCCCAATGGGGTGGCAATCCGCTCCCGCCGGAAAGAAATCAGGCAGGATAGACGGCTTAACGTGCTCATGGCACGGCGGTGTAACACCGCCGACTTCCCGTCTGCGGACTGTTATGGCTTTCGACATCATAAGAATCAACTTGTATTAATTTTATCACTCAGAAAATTAGAAGATTAGTAATTTTGCAAAGGTCTGACTGCTAGTGGTCAGCACTTTTCTTTACTAAAAAATATGCAGGTGTTCGTGTTTAATTAATCAATTAAATCCACATTCTCTTGATTGAAACACGCATAATGCATGTACGGCCTATAATCCGATTATTGTGGAGCCACAGCAAGCACCACCGCTAACGTTTGATAAACAATGTATACAATGTACTATTCAAATTGGTAGGATTACAGTGTCAGGGCTGGATTATACGCAACACGTACCCCTTATATCCATTATACAGGTCTTACAATCCTACGACAGCCCGATGTAATGTGCGATGCTCGGACATGTTTATTTATGTTACAAAAGATACATCTTACATTAGATTATTTTTAGATCTTATATAAAAACCATTTACATTTTCAATAAAACTCTTGCTCCTATGCAAAACATGCTTATAAGCCACTATCACCTAGAAGTGAGATCCAGTGGATGAATGCGGGTTGAAATTAGTCAGTACTGTCTAAAAATGTAGCTTGCAAATCTCAAACATTGTAAATAGTTACGAATCCGATAACTTGCAAGAATTCGTATAATTTGACGGTGTACGCTTGCGTAAACAGTGTGTGTCCCTTATGAGTTATGAGGGACTTGTCACTTGCCGAGGTGATTATGGTGCTGTATAGGGCAACCGTGAGGTGTTAGTTCGCTTTCAATTTCATCCGTGAGTTTCACACTCCCGTCGAATATCATCGAGGCTGGATGACAAGGCGTACATGCTCATTCCCGTATAAAAGAAGGAGAAATTTCAGTATTCTAGTGTACTTACCAACCCATCGTTCTCTTTCCAGCCACGTGAGATTATCCGCTTGCGTGTCGTAGTAGCCGAGCTTCACGTAGTGGTTGTCGGTGAGCTGTTCGATTTGTGTGAGCGCTATCCTGTCCCCTTGAGATGAGAATGCAACTAAACCCTAAACAAGAACATGCACATTTGTTAAAATACAAATCTGCGACAGGTCTTTAGTGAGTTAGCTATGCTACGTCATAGCTAACTCACTAAAGATTTATAAGTAGTTTGTTTTCTTGATGGTGTGGATGTTTATGAACATTAGGTTTTCCAGACCATACGTCGATTGCTTGTTTATTAAAATATGTCCTCAATATATTATGAAGACCGAAGACAGATTAGCAAACATCACAATATTACTAATTTTGATAATTATATAACACTGAAGATCAGCTCCGACTTGTCACGAGAATAAATTGAATACTAATGCTCTATTCATGTGTGAAAATTCCAAGTAAATTCGTTCATCAGAGAAAATTAATAGAGAAAATCTATCACATACAGACAGACAGTTTTTGGGGACTTCGTTTTATATTAAGTATAAATAGTAACCACTGCCAGGACAACCAATCAAACCTGGAACATTCATGAGTGTTGCCCTCAGAAGCGTGGAACAAAATAATAAATGTCTTGTTTTTGTACACGTCATACAAATATAAAATAGATAGAAGGATTCCGTTGAGTCGGGCAACATTCCGGAGGCTTCGTCATATTCTCACGTTGCCTATACCGCAGAGCCTGAAGACAAACGTCTTCAAACAATGCGTTCTCCCCGTGATGACCTGCGGGGCCGAAGCATAGCCTCTTAATTTAGGCCTGGTTCGCAAGTCTGCGGTAGGTCAGCGGGCTACTGAACGTGCTATGTTACCCAACGTTTCTTTGTCCGATTCGTAACGAAGCCACAAGGCAGGGAACTAAAGTTTCCGATATCACGCGAAGAATCAGCTCGTCGAAGTGGCAATGTCCCGGTCAAACGTTCAGAAGATCGCATGGCAGATGGGCCAGTAAGGTTCTGGAGCATACGCCGCGTTTAGGTAAACGAAGTGTCGGTCGACCGTTCACCAGATGGGATGACGATCTCCGTGCAGTAGCCAGTAGTTCCAGGAAGGATGCGAGTAGCAGGAGATCGGCCGTCTTGGCGATCATTGAAGGAGGCCTATGTCCAGTAGTGGTCCGATAAGGGCTGATATGATGATTATGATAGTTTATACGGGCAGATAGTGTGACTGGGGGATGTTCCTTGCTCACATGAAGCCATGTAGTGCCGTCACTATAAGCTGTTGTGTTTCAAGCGGTTTGCGACTTCCTGGTGGCGTACTGAAAAGGAAGAGAAATAGGAAACACATCATGCAGATGTCTACGAGCTTAGATGTGGTATTTAAAATACCGAGGCTCCCAATGCCGTCTATATTATAAAAATACTAACAAATCTCATAAGAGTATGACACGTTACGAACGACTAGTCAAAAACGTTAACTCGCTTGATCGGTTAAGAGCCACGCCGCGAGCGCTTCTTTTCCGTAGATTTATTACAACATTCCACGAGACCTAAATTGCGTGAGCGTAATATAATTTTTGCTTACCGACACACCGAGAAAGGACGTGGAATTTATCGCTTCGTAAATGTCATCGGCAATTTTCTTGTTCGTGTACGTGAAATTTTTCAAACTCAATCCACTCTTCTCAAGCTTCTCCATGGTTTTGTTGAACGCTAGAATTAAAAAATACTAAATATAATTAAGAGCGCTACATAAAAAATACATTTGTATTTTAGTTGGTAAGGTTTCTTATGTAGTAGTTTTAGTACCAGGTAGCGGAGTGATGTATTACTGCAGAATTGGGTCGGCGCGACTGAGGAGGTAGTTTTCGATCACACGATACCGACGTATAGTGACATGCTGTCTTGTTTCATGCGTTGTGTCATTTACCGTTTTCCCATTATGGGGGATGGAGACTAACGCATCTGAATATTTTTTATGCTGTTGTTGGTGAGCGTCGGTTATCACAAAACCCCCCTATTGCTCGTGTGCCCTGCTATACTGTATATTTCTAAAAGTAACAGGTGATTCCTTGCTGCATTGAATCCAAATTGGACCGACACGACTACTAAGTAGTACTCTCTTACATCAAGATAGATAGATCAATTAAATAATCAATCCATCGAGCGTAACGCTTTACTGCCCTTTCTTCGCTTAAGGATTTTGTTTACTTTTATACTCAAAGCCTTAAGGGAGCTTCCCAATCAATGGACAGGTGTAACGTGGGCATTACCCGACTCCAGTGGTTTGGTTGCGTGTTAGCTATGAAGGAGTGACCGAACCATATTTTGCGAAAATATTATCAAAACATAGGCACAAGTGTTTCAAGATACCATTCTTGAGAAGGTCGTTAAGCCTCTTAATAACACCATGTTCAATAACCAAATATGGCCCTTCCAGCAACTTGATCAGAGCTGACGACTACCATTCACCTAATTCCGACCCTAATCCGCTGGATTATGATTTATGATCAGTTAGTAGAGAGTACAGCGTGCTCCAAACGCCATGATAATTTGGAGTCCGTAAAGCAATCCAAACAAATGGCAGTGAAGAATTTCCCCATGGAAAGAGTGCGTGCTTCTATTGATAACTGGCCTCAATGTTTAAAGGACTAAATTGCATGCAATGGAGACTACTTCAAATAAGCTTTTTATATTTTTAATTGTTTTCTATTTTTGTATTAAACGAACAAACTGTGAATGCAATAAATGTTATTTGCAATTGTACTTTTTTTTTTGTTACAATTATTCATACTTTATTATTACTTTTACAAGACTAGGTATCGCCAATTCTAATGCAGTATAAAACATGTGTCTTCAGCCTTTTTTGTTCTTTATAGAAATAAAAAAATGTATTGAATACCTAAGGCGACAGCCCAGACAGCGTCATATGCGAGTGGGGCCTCTTGGTAGCCTTCTGGAAACCTCTCTCCGTCGATATCATATCCAGCTTCCCTCAGGGCTTCGTTCAGTCTTGATCTGCACAATACAAGTAAAATAAAATATTAGTATACGATATTTGTCTCTTGAACATACATTTATTGTTATATATAATATTATATATAATAATAATAATATCTGTGAACTTATCACGCCATGTTGGCCTGTGCTAAGAATAATAAGGATTTATGTTACAAGTGCTAGGCAACGGAGATATATTTAATATATTTAAGATTCTTATTACAGGTAATAGTATATATCTATAATAATCATCAGGTTACGGACCCGCCCATTATAATATAATACAATTATTATATTATAATGGGCGGGTCCGTAACATAAACGACCGCTGGCGCTGGCAACTGGCGTGACACGCGGATTGACCACCACATTACCAACCGAGCCAACCAATTGCACTGTCGATTTGTCACCGGCGTCACAGTCAGTGGTCACTGTGTCACGTACAATAATTCATATGAGTGCTTACGCTGTGTCGCGCAACTAATTACGCCATATATAATCATCATGCAACTTATTTCCCACTTCCAACAGGCTATCTAAAGATTTCAAACTGGGCGAAATGCGTTAGCATTGCATCACTTTGGGACGGTACCATGTGAGCAAGAATTACCTTCGTGGTATGGTCAATTTGACTGCCAAGCAACATTGTAGCACCTCGGGCAAATTATCTCGTTGCTGTTGAGAAAAACTATGAACAATAAATGCTTTCTGCTAATTGACGAGTGCTCCATTTCGGCCGCTGTTTAGTTGACATGGTAATTGATTCGGAAAGTTCTCACTGGCACATACTTAGCTTATGTAAATCCGAAGTAGGGGACTTTCCCCTCCACCATAAACATGCATTTAGGTCACGTCAAAGAGTCGAGGAATGTGTCTTTACTTTAACCCATATCCTGTCCGGACCATAGACACAATAGTTATTCAATGAAAATGATCATATATGATGCATGAGGCAGGGAACTTTTAAGATATATTGAACAATTAATATACTTTTTATACTACTTCCACTAATGTATTCATTCAAATTAGCATCTCTTACTAAATCATTACATAATGATCGATAAATTGGCAATTTAATAATATAATGATCGATAAATTCATCACACGTTAATTACAACGGGTTAGAATAAATATAATTCGTGTAAATTTACTACAATACAAGGGACAGAGGCATGGTAAGTTTAATGTCCTAAGTTTTCGTTACGTACAAGTGAAAAGACTTTTCAATTTGAAGTATCATAGACACGTCAAAGGTTCTGTAACTAAAGACACATGTTATTTTTGTTAATGGGAACCAACGGACCGGAATCTCTTTCACTATTACCACCCATAAACATCGATTATGCGTTGCTCAGACCAGGCCTATAAATGTACTACCGGGCTTCCACAACTGCCCGAAACGCGACAAAACAGCATTAATTTCACGGCGATATTGTCAGTCCAAGAAGTACCTCCGTCGACAAGTCTCCCAAATCACTCTAGATCATAAGTCTTTATTCATAAAATACTAGCGTCCCGTCCCGGCTTCGCCTAGGAGTAACAGCGGTCGATCGTATACAGATATACAGGTTTTAATGATAATGTTTTATTTATTTATTTATTATATTAATTAGATATCTATGTACATTATAAAATAATGTATCAAAAAAAATACCTTATAGACATTTAAATTAAACAACTATTTCTTGAAAAGGGAATTCTTCTAGTATTCATATTCAATATATTTTTAATTAGCAAGGTATACCGCAAGCTCGCTTATATAAATTTGCTCTGGAACTGGTTTTAATTACTTACTTCCGAATAAAATAATATTTTTGTTCACTTTAAAGCTTTCAATCCGTATCTCTTCTAATTTTTATGAAATAACGTTCTTGATACCTTTCATCAATCTTATTACGTGTTCTTACATGTACATTAAGTAAAAAAATTCGGATTTTGCTCTTTATAAGAAAAATCCAGCGTATTGATATCTTAAATTTCCGGGAATATTTCTCATTACTATAAAACTTCTTTCAAGGATTTTATCGTGGTTTATTTCATTATTTAATTTAACATCGTATTAGTTATTAATTAACTTTAAACCTTAAAATTAAACCAGTCATCAACCAAAAGTTTTTTATTTAATGTATACTTCAATTACTCATTCAATATGTAATAATATTGTAAACTAATGAAGGTGCCAATTTTATCATTATCAAGAATACTGTCACATGAGATGATTTATACTACAAAGTAACCAAGATGGCGGAAAGAAATGGAGATTGAATCCGTTAAATCATTATAATTTTTATGGTGTCGTACCTAGTCCAAAGAAAAAAAAATGGAAATATATAATCACTTAATTTTCCATCTGTCCTTGTCAGCTGGACAGACCTACTAATATCTCTCGTTGGCACGGAACCCTCGATATCTTTACTTGACAGTGAACATATATATTTAAAGTAATGCAAATTTAAACTATAAGTGCGTATATCGTATATGTATCTATAGATCTCGAGAACCAACCCGGCTTTACTCGTAAGTACCGGGGGACTAATTAAATACTTAAACATTCCTCGGGAATCACTTTATTCAAGAGTGGAATCCACATGAAAATCCCTTCAGTATATTTTGAGACAAACTTACAAATATACAGCTTCTTTTTGGAAACTTTATGTCATAATATGTATAGATTGTAACGTCTGTCTAACTCGTAATCTAGTGGTAAGCATATTCAATCACAGTAGTGAGGTCCAGCGTTAGCGTCTCGGGTCAGACCATTGCGTTGTTAGGATTATTTGATTCTAATAACCCTCCGGATTCAGGAAGTTGGCGGTGTCACACCCCCCCCCCCCGTATCTCGGAGGGCACGTTAAACCGTCAGTCGTGCGACTGATTTCTCTCCGGTCATTTCCGAGTCCCATCACAATAGGAGAGAGATAGAACAGGGAGTGCACTGCGCACACACTTGTGCACTATAATATATCCTGCGCAGTTCGCTAGGCTCTATACTAATGGCCACCATAGCCGAAATGCGGCTAGGACGACGTTACTATTGTTTGATAGTAACGATAGTAAGAAAATTTTGATCCTATTTTGGATTCCTTCGCTTTTAACAACATCGCATTTATTCCATTCGATTTCACCAGATATATACAGTTTTTTATTACTATAGGCCGAATAAAAGGCGTTGTAGACCGCGAGAATCAAATCGAATATATGTGACGATTCCTTTTGTGTGAATTCCGTACGATCGAAAGAAATTTT
>JAFELO010010361.1:135388-172335 GCA_017140195.1 Eumaeus atala | reverse complement strand
AGTTTTTTATTTTCCGCCGGGAACCTACATATTCCTGTCACAATGCACGAATTATTATTTCATAAAAAGGTGAGTTCTTGATATCTTACGGACGCCATGTTTCATATCTTTATTAATGTTAAATTGTCTTAATTCGCTTAAGTGTTCATTTTGATAGTAGTATTTACATGATCTATATGGCTATTAATTTGATACACCGTACCAATATATGTTATAATGTTTTAGTTTGAATAGTATATGTCACGTGTGAAAGTTTGATGTTAAGTTCTATTTTATTGTAACACTGTATATATATTGCCTGATTTTGGTTGGCTCATGAAGCCAAGAGAATGGGAATCTTATTGGCCGTGTGTTCCTTCTAAGAGCTCTACTCCTTTTTTTTGTTTATTAAATTGAGATGTAATCTGAAGATTTAATAGCACTATAATCTTCAAAAATTGAATATGATGAATGAAGGACAGCCCGTGAAAATTTGTGGTTATGGAACAACAATTATATATATAAAGGACCATCCAAATTGCAGCCGGGAGTCTCGGACAAATACCCAGATAAGACTTCATACCCTAACTTTTTCTAACCCTTATTAAAAACTGCATTACCGACAATTTATGACAATGGTTAACCATTGTCATAAATTGTCACATATAAAAACATTGGTCATGATTGTGAATGCGGAAAGACAAGGATGAAATTAATGTATCTAAAAGTCTTAATAAACCTTTATATTATTAGTCCTTTACCCCCTTTTCTTGGTAATCCCTTTTATTTTAATTAAAACTGTCACACCCTATAATGTCCTTTTTTATATATACACTTTAATAATAGACTTCATTTCCTTAAAACAGTTTCAAATTTCAAATACGACGAGTATTAAGAGGAAAACTCGCAAAAAAGCCTTTAAAAAGGCTATCTGATACTTTTTCACAATTATCGGACTTAGCAACTGGACCATTTCGAGTATAAAGTACACTCTTCACTATTTGATTGTAGCACTCGACTTGGCAACCGTAAGCCGTCAACAAAGCCGAAAGTTGTCAAAAACAAAGGGGCGCGGCGTAATTGTGTTGTGTAATGTAATTTCTTTTCCAAGTAATTATTCGTTTTGCTATCTACCACTGTAACTCAACAACTTAAACCTTACTTCCCTCTTTTGTTTCCCAGTTATAAGTACGAGAAAACGAGGCTACTCGACCACACTATGGTGGGTTTTCAAAGAGAACTCTCACTTATGAAGTAGTAAACAAGCCGCATAGCTTTGTTAATCCCAGTATCTTATACATACAACTTCAATTGAACAATAATAATAATAATAATAATAATAAGTAAAGAAACAACAACAACACGTCTTCACGCTAGCTCCCTACTGGGGTAGGCAGAGAGAACGGAATGCCATACATCACTATCCTTACATACCTATCTCGCCTCCTCTATATTCGTTACTCTCCTCATACAGACACGCCTGTTACGAAGACTATTGGCATAACCTTCCGACAGAAACCGATAATAAATAAATAATAACAAAAATAATTAAATAAGTTGTAAAGTTACCATCTCTTTTCTCGGCTTCTATGAATCATTGTAATCTTGTAATGTCTCCGCTTTAATTAGGGAGGGAAATTGAAATTAGTTCCTACTTCTTCTATATTCTTCTAATTAAATTCGTTGTGTGTCCTAAGACAGTTTTATCCGTTTTCCCTCGGACACTCCTGCGATCGTAGCTATGGATCCATAGTGGATGCCGCTGTCGGCACTGGCGACATAGGAGTATCTTTGGTGGGAATGGGTGGTGGGCCAAGCCCATTAAAAATACACCTTAAATGATAGGATTTTAATATAACAAATGTATAAATAGATAGTCAATATAACTGTTTATAGATGTTCTTCAAGCAAACAAAGTAGTTAGTAGTATTGTAGTATCCAACCTAGAAAAGAATCTACAAAAACAAGTCGCTCCGCAATTTGTTTACGTTTTCATGGCATGGTGTCGTGACCAACTGTCCTTTCGCCACGACATCTCGTTACAAATAAGCTTAATGAGTCTGGTTTAGTGTCGTTTAGGTGTATCTGGAACACTATTGTGTCTGGGGTCACATGTTGCAATTTGTCTAAACATTTTATTACTTAATTAGCTATTGTCTGTAATAGTATGATTGTGATTTATGTGCATATATCAACCGTAATATTATAGCCATAATAATAAAGCCAGTTTATAAGTAATTAATATAAAATTAATTATAAAATAAATTAAATATATCAAATTTGGTTCATCTCAACGAGTGTTGTCAATTTATTTTATCATTTTACTGGTTATCAAGCTAGCTGTTATTTGTGGCTTCATACTATATACATCGGGATATATATTATGTATTTATACACCAGTAAGACCTCCTGTATGCAGTGTCATTAAGATTGCAATGCACTGTATAAATAAATTTTAATATAATCGCTAGTAATATAAATCTGAATAAAATCAAATTTGGTTCATTAGTTTGGTGTTTTGCACGTTTCGCATATCTGTGCTAATCTGTGATTTAACTACAAAATCACTAGTAAAGCTTGTATATCGTATGTGTTGCGGTGGTAAATAATACTCTGTGTAGTGTTACATAATACCGTGTGTAGTGGTAGTGGTACATAATACTGTATGTAGTGGTACATAATACTGTGTGTAGTGGTACACAATACCGTGTGTAGTGTTACATAATACTACGTGTAGTGGTACATAATACTGTATGTAGTGGTAAACAATACCGTGTGTAGTGTTACATAATACTACGTGTAGTGGTACATAATACTGTATGTAGTGGTACATAATACTGTGTGTAGTGGTACACAATAAAGTGTGTAGTGGTACATAATATTGTGTGTAGTGGTACATAATACTGTGTGTAGTGGTACATAATACTGTGTATAGTGGTACATAATACTGTGTGTAGTGGTACATAACACTGTATGTAGTGGTAAACAATACCGTGTGTAGTGTTACATAATACTACGTGTAGTGGTACATAATACTGTATGTAGTGGTAAACAATACCGTGTGTAGTGTTACATAATACCACGTGTAGTGGTACATAATACTGTATGTAGTGGTACATAATACTGTGTGTAGTGGTACACAATAACGTGTGTAGTGGTACATAATATTGTGTGTAGTGGTACATAATACTGTGTGTAGTGGTGCATAATACTGTGTGTAGTAGTACATAATACTGTGTATAGTGGTACATAATACTGTGTGTAGTGGTACATAATACTGTGTATAGTGGTACATTATATTGTCGATCACAACAATACATTGCATACAACAAGTGTCACGTAGCGTTAGCATTGAGTTCGAGTTACACATCGAGACAGTTTGTGATCGAGTAACAAACATCCATTGAAACATAAAACTTTTTTATTATTTTAGTATAAATTTCAAATGATTGATCTACTTAACTCCTGTTAAAGTAAAGAAGATTTGTAAGAATACACAGATAGGCGCCTACAGATGTTCTTCTGTCATAAATTTAATTTGTTGTCATTGTAACGTGTAAAAATTTGAAGAATATGTTAATGGTTTGTTCACCCTTATCACTTAAGGGTACAAAAAATAATTAGTAGCCGATACTTAGAACTACCGAATATGCATATAACATTTGGTAAGAATCTTTTTTATATATTTCTTTATACAAAAAAAGTAACAAACATTTGCGTTCAACAAAGATATTCTCACGAAACTATAACATTTGAGTCGTTATAGTTTCGTGAGAATATCTGTTTTTTTTTTTCAATATTTATTTGAAAACACAAATTACCTAATTAACTTGATTTGACATAAAACAGGCAGTGAATTTAAAATGTTAACAAAGACTTTTCAACAATTTTGCAAAAAATATTAATAAAAATATTTTTTTTTTTAACTACATATACAATATACCATATATATATATATATATATATATATATAACAGTTCCTAATAAATAAGCCACGAATATAGCAAGAACGTTTGAATCATAAATAGCTATTTATGATTCAAACGTTCTTGCAATTCTTTTTTTAAATTCTGTTTACATTAATATCTCCGACCGTAATCCTTCTACTTGAGTCCCCCTGGATTTCTTTAGTAGCGAAACTTTTGGCGAGCAGATGTGTTGTTATTTTGAGGGATTTTTCAATGTTTGTGTGTGTATGTATTTGTTTTTTTGTTCCGGACGCCTACTTCTCGTGTATGACCAAAATGCCGGGCACGTATTGTTATACATATCGTTGTCTCGTGAATATTATTCTATTATCACGATATATCAATATCAAGGCATGCATTTTTTTCCTAAAACAAATGTTCTGAACGTGGGAGGTGCAAGCCAAGGTCTGTAAGGATCGTGATATGTGGCACTCCGTTCCTCTGCCTACACCATAAGGGTGTTGGTGTGAAGATGTGTTATTGTTGTCGCCCTTTCTATGATTAATTGAATAATTTTGCTGATATCGATGAATTATGACGCGTTTATTTATACCGTTATCAGCAACCTAATAATGAATTGCCACTTGTATCCTATTCCATGGTAACATCATTATAGACAAGAAGCCTAGCTGCTTACCAGTACACACACATGCAATAAAACAGTCACTTAAAAAACTTACATTTAAAATACACATAGTCTCGGGGAACAGCTAGTGTTGTACTCATCACATTACGTCGCATGCAAATTGAAATACGTATCGAAACAACTTCCCCCGAGTTACCTAATGTACAGATTATATTTATAGAGTAATCAATTCAGAAAGAGATTTTATAGGGTGTAATAAATTTTTATGAGGGGCGCGAAGATTTTCGGATGGCATATTAAGGTCAGTCGGTCGTCAGTGAGCTGACGGTGTTGGGTTGACGCAGCTAAGCGTTGGCTGGCCTCCAAATTACCACAAAATCTGTACTTTCTGTCAATAATACCTATTCCGAGTAAACAGCTTCCAGTTTACTGGGTATATTTAATAGCATTTTGTGTAAGTTGCTTGTTATTTTGTTTCGTGTTTATATTATATTTCGACAATCAGAGGATATGCTATTATCTGCTTAACAAAAGCCTCGGTTTGGCAACACTTTATGTTAGTAACATAGGAAAAGTATATCAGCTACTACACCTACAAACCTCGATCGGTACTTAGTAGTATAATTGGACATGCAAGATTTTGTAGCTTTCTGAAGACTATCTACGCCCATGCATTATCTTCCTTACATCATCCCCATTTAATTCGCCGTTTACACGAACTAATTGAGTTTGTATATCATAATGACAATGTTTTATTTAACTCCTTTAATTAGTAAATCTTAAAACACTTTTCTCTGCAACCTGGGAATATATTTTTGGATTTTTTTTAGTACTTCATTAAATAGCTAAATTGAGCTTGAATAACTGAAAATACTGATAAACATGCCACCTGGTGGCCGTAAGCACGCTTTTGTCTCAGCTGCAGTGAAATAAAATTTAATAGAAATAATATTCAAATGAAATAAAGCGATGTAAGTTGCATCCTATTGCACAACTGTTGCAGATTTGCACGTAGTTGACAATTGAGACAACGTGTTGCATGAGACCTCATATAATATAGTTTCTCAATTATCTTCTCAAAGATTCCTTAATCTACTAATTTATATTAAAAAATGTTTCATTGTATTGTTTTTGGCTATTAATGAAAACAACGGGTATCGCACTTGCATTGACAAAGGTGTAATTCAAAAGCTGAATCAATGAGCAGAAGTTTTGAAGGCCAGAAAAAAATCTATTCTAATATTTCTGACACAGGAAGAGACATTCTTTAATGTATGCATAGCCTTTTTTAAGTAAAAGGGGTAAGTAAGCAGTCGCTTACATGACTATCAACGCAAATAGACAGCCGCATAATTGTTATGCAGACGTGTTGGCCTCTTACTCTGTTCCTATTTTATAGGCTACCGAAAACTCACAAACTGCTTGAAACACGACAGGCTAAATGCCAGTATCGTGTCATAGAGAAATGTCTTTTCAAATGCCTTCGCAGTCGTGCTGGCCAAAATCGACTGATAACATGGCACTACCTCTACTAGTATCATTAGTGGACGTTAATGCATTTAAGTGCGTCCCTTTTTAATATCTTTGGATTTGGCTACCGAAGATAAAAACTTTGACATAAGTTCCATACAAAATATGCTGTCATAATTCTATCTACAGTAGCCGAATCCATAGATATGTACAATGTTTAAACGGCGACTAAACAACAGCCACACCTCAGATACAACGAGCTCCTGTAATAAATGTAATAATTGAGAGCCAGATTTATCATATGTATATATCCCGGTTCCAAATCCACATGTCCGGCTTCTGCCAGGCAAATAGCCGGTAATATCCGGATAATGCGTTAAATGTCGGCAATAAAATAAAAACAGAGCCATTACCAAAACATTACGTTATGTAAATACGTATTGCGCTAATTATTTTAGCCGGAATGGCTGTTTGCGTTTCATAATTGTTTAATGTAACAGACAATATACTCGTATTCGAAACAGTAAAATTCAAAACATTGATTGGATATAAAAGGTAATGTGTGTAGGTTTGGTCTTTGAGTAGGTTTAAACTTATTACTGTATGTTTGTCCATTATGCGTTCATATTCATGATCAAACTTTGACAAGGTGTTTATGGGATACATGATAGACCAAATAGCTCAAAAAATCTACCTATTTAGTCTTTATCTCTTTACACTTTATTAGCAGGGCACGACATTTTGATGCTTAGTGAGTAGGTAGAGCTATAGGAATTTTATATGTTTTTACTCTTACTTTTTTCTTTAATGAAAAATATCGTAATAAGTCGGTTTAATGATAGTCTTTTTTAAGCCTTTTAGCTCATCAACAACAAAACAATCTTTTTTTTAATAAACAATATTAATATAAAATGAAGCATTATTTTTTTGTGCAAGCTTTGTTTATGCAAAACAAATCTTATTTCTGAAGTCTACACGTAAATTAAATAAATAAAATTTCTATGCGTATATAAATGAAATAGACAATAACTCGTTTCCAATGGGCACAAGGAAAGTCACGAACCATCACTTTATGGCAGTAAGTAAGCGAAAGGTGTGCAGTGTGGTAATTAAAAAGGTTGACTTAAATAAATTTTTACAAATATAAAAAAGTACATCACAAGTGCCGTCGTCTAATCAACGTAAGTAAAACTCAATCCACCGAAGATTTTTCCACTTCTGAACTCCGGTACATTTTACTCAAAGGATTATAAATAGTGATTTATAATTCTCAAAAATTTAAATATTTTAGCGAGCAAGTAAAGGCATTAGCATCTTCTCTCGTGTCAGAGCCAGCTGCCTAATTTATCTCCTGAGCGAGTAAAGCAAATTGCAGCGCTTAGAATAAAAAAAAAAGAGTTTGCCGCTGATTTTTTATTGCACGAGGGGTAAAATGAGAAATTGGAACTCTTTGGTTATTACCTACGTTCTTGGAATATATATCATACGAATATCTACAGTTGGGCTCAATTTTTTTAAATGGGGTTTCGACTGTAGAGGTGCCAACTAACTAGTCATGTTTTCTTTTTCTTTTATAATTATTTCTGTATTATATTATATATTAAGCAGTTGGATAGTTTTGATTTTTTAACCCTAGTGTATTAGATGGTAAAATAATTTTTTAGGCAAAGTTTAATCGTCATAAATACAAAACGAGTACTTTAACTAAAAACCTCTACACGACACTGTTTGTCGACTTTCATTTCTTTATTTATTAAAATTGCGAAAAGCCGTCTAATGGACGTAATATTAAATTTTGAATATTATGTTTGATCACTAGCTATGATCAATATGGTTTGATAGATGTATGATTCACCGAAATAGACCCACGCGTGTGTTCAAAAAGTGTCTCCTAAAGTTTATTCTGGCGTAACATACTATCGTTTAGAGAAAATAAGAGCTACCCTATCATTAATGGTTTATAAATAAAAATTAAAATTTGGTTGGTGGTTAAATTTGTAACTGTATTTATAGCCGGACCGATAATATAAGTACATATTTATTACACTGGTTTCGTCTAAGGACAGCGTTTTATTCCCATGGTTCTGATGGTAATCTCTCAGTTAATCAACTGATCGTCACTTTAGCATTTTATATTTTATCGAATGTGTTAGTTCTGTGGTGTCAGTAGACGTCCAAATTTGTTGAGAATCAAATTCTCGTTCCACGTAACATTTATCTACGTGCTGCGGCGTAGTGAGTTACATTGGCTTCGTGGTGAGCTTACAGAGCTCGAATCTTTATTTTAGATTAAAAGGTTCAACGTCGAACCAACCTCTATTGAAGGTTCTATTCACGTATTATTTTTAGAAAATGAATAAAGTTAAAAAAATACGTCAACACGTATATAGCAGAATGCATATAATATAGCATAAATCACAAATCATTCTATTATAGGTAATATAATTATAATTCTATTTAACGTACCATACGTTTTCCATTAATACAAAAACAATTTCGGTTTTTCATGAAACAAAGCAATATTCCATCAAATTGGTCAAGTCACAGTTCTAACAAAACACTCCCAAAGATTTTTGTTTGTGTGAATTTGCAACTTTCTTAAAAAGGCCGAAATATTAAAAAACATAAATATGTATAAAGCAATTGAACACGCTTACACACTTTGGTTACCATAAACCGGTTGTTACACGAGCCTTTATTTCGGTCTCCGTAATGTGTGTGATTCTATTAGCACCATACCCACTCCCGCTTAATGGATCGGATTGCGCTGCCATTAAAGTTGTTGCAATCAAACACACGGCTCTCGCTACGCTTGTCGACGTACGGGGATTGATGGTCACAAATGTAGAGTCAAGATGTATGGTCCTTAACGTTTTTATTGCTGCAAAGCCCTTTGATGTTGATGATGATGATGATGAAAGATGGCGTCAAAGATGTATGTCCAGCATATTAAGTAGATGATAAAATCTTACACCAACGATTATTTTATATAATTTCATTCGCCAAATTCACAAGTTGTCAATGATTTTTATGTTACAAAGTTTCGAGATTTCTTGTAGAGCATAATCGTAACTTTTTATTTACTTGCAAGTCTCAACTCTACAAATTGAAGATTTTAACTTGCCATTTTAGAATCCCAATGCAAATTGAGGTTATGCCGGCATAAAAATGCGACTAACGTTCGTTTAATAACATCGAGGAAACCTTTATTTCTTTTATTTAGGTTGTATATTACTATTCATTATATTGTGGTAATTAGTATATTTTTTCACATCGCCACTTTGCAAAGAGTCATCGGTCTACGGCGAGGTAGACATAAAAGTCCGTAGATAAGTAGGTTTTGTTTTAAGGGGCAGTGTAATGCCGTATTACAGCGGAATTGGGCTAATACGACTGGGACTCTCGCTCATATGATACCGGCGTAAGGGGAAATCTTCAATGTCGCGTTTCGTACAGTTTGTGAGGAGGCGATGGCCCATTGGAGTGGAGGAGAGCAAGAGTGAAACTCATCGGCATAGTGTGCAACGATGGGGGTGTTCATGTACAGAGGTAGTCGTAAGAAATTTCTCGTTTGCTCCACTACACTATAAAAAAGGAGATACAGGAAATACAGATGCTTTACCGTCCACTGGAATTATTTAACTTGCTTTGAATCTATGTTTTGAATAGAATTGTATTACGTGTAATAATTGTTGATGTAGCTTATAAACAAAAATAAATTTAAAAAAAATACGGCAGACGAATAATTATCAAGCCGTACTGGCCCAAATTGGCTGCAAGGCAGCAAAATATATTTCGCGAATTCTGACTAATCTAAAATTATATTTTAATAACTTTGCACAAAAGGCAGACACTAATTGGAACAATATTGAAGTAACTCCAAGTTTATCAACAAACAAACGCCAATTTTAATTCAAAATTTCGGCCGGTTTCTAATTGAAGACGACATTCATAAATATACATATCCGGTATATTGATTTAATTGTTTATACCAATTTATCTAAGTTACTGACTCTATCGTTGTAATGCTCTCACGCAAATGTAGGTATCATTCTCTCTCGGACGCAAAATTTAACAAGAAAAGTAATTTCTCTTCTCAAATAATTGACACGATTTTTATGAATTTTTTTCTATAAATTCGGCAGGTCTGTGACTCTGTCGAAATTGTAAATAAATTTCAATTTTTCTTTCTTCTCAGAATTAAATCCCCGCGGGTGAGATCCTCGAATTAATCTAATAAATAAACAATATTTAAAGTTTACGTTCAATCATTCTGTTAAATGTTTGTGGTACCTACTATAGTCACAAAGTGCACGAAACGCTACAGATACATACCAGATAGCTAATTTAATTTGCTTTTAGTATGCGAGATGTTATATGTATGCGAGATGTACGTACCCCAACGTTTTGATTGAATTCCACTACTTTGCGGCACAGCACTAACTCTTACTAATGCGTTATATACCTTTGAAGTTATATACGTTACAGCCTCAAGGAGGAAAACAATGACGCTGTAAATAAATTTTCTCCTTAAATCTCATTTCTGTTGAAAAGTTATTGGCTATTTCAGTACTCTATGTATAAAGCCCAAGGCATGTACACCGTGAATGACGTAACGACATGTACTTACCTCTACATGTGTACCGTGAGCTCTACACCGAGTTCTCCTGATATATTATTTGATCTCTACATTTTGATTGAAACTATTTTTGTATTTCGACGAACATGAAACTAATATTTGCAGTTATATTATTGAGATTAGGTTTTAATGCAATCTTTATTTCTTCTTCCGTGTATGTATTTAGCCATATGTTTTGCTTAAACAGTCCTTCGCTTTTCCAGTTTCCGAACTAGTATCATATGAACATGACATGAGAATTTTACAATCGCATTTTAAATAAAGTATTATTTAATATATTCGTTTTAAAGCTACACTCAGGCTTTCCACTAAACTTCTAACCAGATTTCATCGCGTTTCTATAACAGAGTTTATATAGCATTATTTCATGTGCGTCGTTTTCCATTACGGTATGTCTTTCGTATGATCATTTCCCTTCCATCCATTGATTTTAGAGGCATTTTCAATATATTTGTCCAGTTAGTCTTCGTATTTGTAGAGCTTTCGAACACAAGTAATTCACATCTTTAACCCTTCGCGAATATTGCTGGTCCATATATTAAATAGTTGCATGCCGTGACTGCCAATTATTTCCCATTCGTGAATAATTTGATTGTTTTTCTTCTCCGGTACGATTTATTCATTACATCGAAGAACTATCTACTTATTTATAAATACTTCTTAAAATGCTAGTGCGATGGCAGGCGTTTCGGTTTAACATGACTAAAAAAAGAACTGGGAATTGGTTCCATTATAGGCTTGGAAGTGACAGCTATTTAATTGAAATTTAACGGTTTCAAGTGTTTACTTGAAACCGTTAAATTATATGTTTATATATAGTACTCAAAACAAAATAAGGGCCACTAAGATTTTTTGATGTATCTTTAAAATAATAAAGACATTAACGTGTTTAGCTAGAGGCTAACAATTGCTTAAAATAACGATTATGATTTTTTTTTATGTTCATAATAAAATTGGCCATTTTGAATGAAAAACATGAACAAAATAAATCACAGGAAAAAACAACACTACTGTTCTTGTCACTTTTGTTTCTTCTTTTTAATAACGAGTTAACGAGTATGTCTTCCTCTCTTGGCAATACACTCCAGAAGCCTTGTATGCATACTCTGGATTAAATTCCTCACATTTACATCTAGAATCTCCTCCCAAGCATCTTTTAAAGCGTCAATCAGCTGCTGTTCGTTGTAGACGCCTTGCTCATTCTCACTAACTCTACATTTCAATTGGTCCCACAATTGCTCGATCAGATTTAAATCCGGACTGTTAGCTGTCCATGGTAATACCTCAATATGAGACCCTTGTAGGACAGTTTGGGTTAATCGAGCTGTGTGTGCACAGGCATTATCTTGCAACAGGAAGAATCACTTGAGGCCTGATGACGTCCTCGATATAACGTTCTGCAGTTACGGTACCCAAATTTAAAATGGTGAACTCGGTTTTACCGTGTGAACTAATTCCACCCCAAACCATTACGTTGGGACCACCGAAACGGTCAACTTCGTGCACGCAGGACTCCAAAAACCGCTAGCCGCGCCGTCTCCACACTCTAACACGCCGATCATCATTAAGAAATTTTACTTTGCACTCGTCTGCAAAAAGTACCTCGCCCCACCGATTAATCCTCAGTTCAAATACTGACGGGAGAATCTTAATCGGTTTGCACCTTGAACCCTGCTCAGAGGAATTCGAACAACTCGTCTTCGAACTTGATGTTGGCTGGTCTTTGTGCAATCGATTACGCATAGTTTGATCACAGGTAAGGGTAAACGTTCTCAGCCGTAGGTGGTGTCGTAACTTACGGGCCGCTACTGTACGATCACGACGAGCACTTAGTTGGATGTACCGATCCTCATGAGTCGTTGTTATGCGAACTCTACCTGAACCAGGTCTCCTGGCAACACTGCCAGTGTCTTGGAAACAATTCCATACATTTTGGTTCTTCGAGAAAAACCCAACTGCAAACCCACGTAACGCTGAGAACGTCCTTCTTGAATCATAGTTATGGCTCTGGTTGCTGTAATTCGTATGTTTATTCGGTGTTCTTTCTTCTCTTCGTATGTTCTTTCGTTATTCGGTGGCATGATTAACGCGAGATGGTCAATAAATCGATTAAAATTAAAAAGTAATACTTTTTTCCTAAAATAACCGAAACAAATTAAGAAGACAATCAAAGAATGACGTAAGAATAACAGCCAATTATTTTTTTCTTAAAGTGATGGCCAATACTTTCAAATTAGGAACACGAACACATAAAATAAAAAGGCATATATCAAGAAGAGATCGAACCCCAAAGGGTTCGTAATATGAATACAATGGTACTTATCAGTTACTTTCAGTTTACTAAATTGCACTTAAATGTAAATAAACTAGTGGCCAACATTTTGTTTTTAGTAGTATATTAATCTGGTCAATGTACAGCAGTGAATGTTTTCAGTCTGATGTTGACGATGATGTATATTTTAAATATTTAAGTATTTTACGTTCTGTTTAATCCGTATTAGAATATTATATTTCTTATGTATTATAGAGCGCTTTTCATATGTCTTTTAATAATTCAATAACCACGTAAGATCGGCATACTATTTTTCTAAAATTATTCTTCGGATGAAAAGTTACTAAAGATACAATCAAAAACTACTTAACTAATAAGAGATTTTCGTTACATTAGTTTCTCCTAAAGATTGCACAATTGCATTTTACTAACTCAATAAATTAAGAGAGAAAGAGAACAAAGTTCCAGACAATTGTGCACGGCCTTGGACTCTTAGTACACTAAAGATAGTGCAGATAGAAACCAAAACGTATTAAGCAAAATAGTTACTCAACATACATGTTAAGTTTCTGTAAATATACCTGTAATGTCCTGTACCACACAAGCGTTCATTAACAACTTTTGTAAAATGTATTAATTGAAAGTTTTGGACGTATACTGGGATCCTATTTTAGAGGTGTACACATTTTGCTCCCTAAAGGAATTGCTTACTTTGCTACACACCACCTGGTTTTTGAATTTTTGTAGTATTTCTATCATGCTACATCACCATTCCATACTCTCCGTTTATTATTAAATACTGACCTATTGACTTTGATGTTGATTTCATATTTGTGTATCAAGATAATTAATTATAGTTAGTAAGTTACAACACTCACAAAATCCTTGCTAATGGATACACACTACATATACGATTAGTCTTATTATTTTTCATTATGAGAGGCTCCGATTAGTAGTGGTCTGATACGAGCGACGGCTATTGTTGGCGATGAAGTTTTGCCTATATTAGAGTAAGAGATAGTGCCAAGCTACATTGCAGCGGAATTGGTGCGGCACGTCCGCGGAGGTACCACTCGCTCTCATGATACTGGCGTAAAGTGACATCTTCGGCGTCGCGTTTCGTGCAGTTTGTAAGTAGAGGATGGCCCATTAGAGGGGGAAAGGTGGGCAACGCAATAGCATAGTAATAATGTGGATGTTCTGGGCGTAATTGGTAGTCGTGAGAAGACCCCGATTGTGGTCGTTTTCACATAAAAAAAATTGTTCAAGGGGTTAACGAGCACACGGTATCTTCTTATAACTCCTGACGCCCATATACATCCACATGATTGGTATGAATACGTAATGCCCTGATTGCCGCCTTCTCTTCAATGGTTCACCGAATACTCCCAAACCGCACGAAACGCCATTTTATAGCTATTACTTCGCAGCGGTACTTAGCATGTATGCAAGAGTACTTCCTGTAAAGCCCAGCCTCGGCAATTCGGTTGCAATACAACACTGAACTACCAAATCATCATCAATATGATCATTAAATCCTTTTTTTTTTATATTAATCTTTTAGTTATATTAATCGAATAAATAAATCTTAAAAAAAATATTCTTCTTCTTATTTTCTAAGGCACCCACTGCGTGCGATGTTACTGCATTTGCCTCTACAGACATCGAAGTATCTAGTAAAAGAAACTGTCCCACATATGTCAGCACGTTACATTTTTAGTTCTTAAATCACCCGGTATCTTTATTACGTATCTGGGGCGAGCGTTACACCCTCGTATCTCCACGTTTTACGATTTGGGCCACGCCACTAACACGAGATAAACTACTAACGTCCAAGCCCACTCGAAATTGATCTGGAAAATTAATTTTCTTAGTTTCCCTTATCAGAGCAACGATTATGGATCTCATCTTCACAAACATCGTTATCAAACAGCTTTTTCTTAAATAATTTAGAGCTATTGAATGGAATGAAATAAGATGAACCATTAAGGTTTTTGAAAAGGTGAAAAATGGAGGTTCTCAGTTTGGCCTGTACGTATTCATTGTCAGCGGTTATCTCACGTTAGGGAGAATCGATATTGATGCGGATTCCAAAAAAAATATGTAATACATAGGAGAAGGTATTTCAACCCACTCCAATAAAAAGTAGGTTCTCATTTTGAAAATGGTGAGATTTTTCTTTGTTAAAAAATAATAAATTAAAGCTTTTGCTTCATACTCAGAATTCTAATATTGTCTGTAACTTTAAATACTTATTTTATTTCTTTATTGATATAGTACAACCACGTCATAATGTCGTTACATTTTAAGGTATGTAATATTTGTGATATATTTGACATTTATGGTGTACATGACATTTATAATATTGTATAATTCATTTATAATATTATTGCTATAAAAAAAATATTAAATTGTTACATTTATAGTTTAGTGTCGCGGGTTTGCATGGATGGACATTTGATTTTTGTCATAAAGGCTAGTAAGCTAGTGTCGTACTATATGCAGCTGGGTTGAGCTCCCCGAGTATCTGTTAGTTACACGATAATGTGACTGCCATTATGTTTCGACTCCTGTAATTTGAGAACTAAGCGGTGACCCTATAGAGGGGTGAGACGAAGACACGTCTGCATATAACTTTTTGGTATTTAGTAAAGTATAGAGTCGATATAGTAAAAGGTTTCAACTGTTAATTTTCCCTCCATATATTATAAAGAAAAGCTAATAATATAAAAAATGTGTATTTGGAATGTGGAGGGGCAGATTTCACATTATAATAATAAAAAAAATTAATAAAAAAACCTTAAGTACTTGGCTCTCATAAAATAATATCACAGCTATACATTCCTTTGTTATAATTAATTTCATAACCACTCAAGACGTTACCAAGTGTCTACAAAACAAAATTATGTACAGACAGTATAATAAGGAAGTAGCGAACAAGCATTTACGTTGCCGGCCCCATCCTTTCTTACTCTCTTACAGACAATAAGCGGGCTGTATCTAATTCTTAGTAATGGAAGGAGAAACGCAGTCCCGTTGTACTGCACAAGATTATCTATATCCAGCGATCTGCACCGGCTTCACATGTGAATAACAGCTAAATTATACAATAACACCTTCATCGAGAATCATTCTATATTGAAAAGCTCATGTAAAACCATTCAATAGATTTTGAGAAAATCAATCACATACCGACGGACTGGTTTATATAACCAGCAAACCTGAAGATTTTTTATTTCTTTGATTGTGGTTTGTGAATAGTTTGTCCGATTTGAAAAAATATTTTTGTGTATGAGATCTACACTTATGGGAAAAACTTTATCGAATTTAGCTTCAATAGTTTCAGAAAATATGTACACGGCATGAAACCGATAAAAACTCGCGCACCCAAGTGATAATGATCCCGGATACATCAGCTGGTTCTACCGGTCCAAGTAACTGTATTTAAAAGCACATAGTAAGAATTTCAAATACAAATCAGGTCAGATTTAGGTACCTGTCTTTTACATATTATTTACAGTCTGTGATTTTGTACAGTGTCTTACAAAACAGCGTGTATTTTTTATAAAAGATAATTATTATTACGCTGAACCATTGAGCTGAACTCTTTCTATTTTTGACCGTTTTTAGGAAATCTTAATACACCAGGTGTCATTTAAGGACTAGATATCTGTATTGTAATCAGATAACCTCCTCACTTTAAGAATACTAAGGAGCAATATGACTTAATAGAAAGTAAAAAGCGCCGTCCATCCAAGTACTTTACACAATACCGCCGAAAAGGGACAGCTATGCTTCAGCGTCTTTTACGGTCTGTGAATAGCCGTCGGCCAATTGCTGTCAACGACTGTCGATATCTACGAAAATATCACTTCGATTTCTCGTTTGCCGATTAAAAAGTACTATAACTATAGAATCCGAAAATGTTGTTATTGTATAGAGCAAACGAACTGTCGACATTGTTCAACACGTGACTACCGACAAGAAGCAGAATTTATACCGAGATGGATTTTCACTAACCCAGAAAATTCCAGAAAAATGCGATAGCCTTTACGCTTTACCGTCGCGGTTGTGTGTATTTAGGTACTTTCCCGCCCGTGGCGGCTGGATTGTCCATAAATTTAACAATATCCGAAATGTAGCAATAGTAAATTTTAGTAAGAGGTAATACCATGCAGCTAAATTGGTTCGGCACGATCGGAGAGGTACATCTAGCTCACATGATGCCGCTGTAAAGTGATAGCTTCGCTGTCGCATTTCGTGTCATTGTGAGTATCCGGTGGCCCATTGGTAGAGGAGGAAGTAAGGGTAGCGCATCTGCATTACAAGGATGTGGATATTTCTCATAAGCCGGTAGCCATCAAGTGGCCCCGACTGTTCGTTTGTTCGCTTATAGTACAAAAAACCATTGACGCAATCCGTTCTAAGACAATGTTACATAAATTTATCGTCACCCTACGTTTATATCATGCTCTTCGATCAGAGCACATTGGTGGGGAAGAGGTAAGGTGGGCAAGGCATGCAGACGCCATGATAATTTATTATGCGGATGTCTATGGGCATCGGTAGTCGTCAAAAAATATATAGAAGGAGTCGTCATATAAGATCGAAATTGCGTTCAAGCCTGGTCTGCGGCAGGCGTCAGAGTAGGGGGAGGAGGGACCTCCCGGTCCCACTGGCCATGATAATAACAGTTAAATTAGCAATTACAAACTCTCTCATATCGAGATGCATCTCTCCCCGAGGTTCGGAAACTATTTCGACCTCAAACCTTGTCTCAGATGTTTTTTTGTCGCTCTTCACTTCCGTAGCGCCATTTCACTACAATGCAGTATAACTAATACCCATAAATGTTCTTTGATTGTAAGTATAACAACGAGAGTTATCACTAACATATAGGAGCGTTCTCTGTATAATGTGATACATCCCAGGGCGACAGTAAATAACCGTAAAGTGTCACTGTGGTCCGCCGTTATAATAAAATGAGATTTCTATTATTGAACGTAATGAATGTTCTTGGATGTTATGAATGAATAATGTCTCTGTGGATTAATCGCTTTATTTTTATCAAAATTTTTAACCCGGTGTTTTTTGGCATAGATAAGTACTTTGGCTAATGTATAAGTTATTTTGGCGCCTATGAAAAGTTTTTAAATAATCGATTAACTAATGTTCTTTATAGAATATGAGGCCTAACAATGGGCCACCGTATACTCTCACACTAAACGCGGCAACAAAATTGTCACTTTGTGACGTTATGATGAGATATAACTATTTACATTAAAATAACAGAAACAAACTAGTATAAGTCTGACTTTTACAACATTTGTGAGTTTCGTGCGGTCTGTGAGTGGAGGAGAAGACGTTGGGCGGACAACGTGCAAGTGCATGGTTATTATACGATCGTATGGTCGGTTGTCGTCAAATGATTTCAATTACTCATTTGGCCACAGTAAAAAATAAACAGGTTCTATATTTCAGTAAATAAATTATTATTAAATTGTTAAAAAAGGCGTGTCCGTAAGTGAGGACTAATACCGATAAATTATTGATAATTTCCCAGCCGAATTTCGGCCAAAGTGGCCCATATTGATAGAGAGCAAAGAGCGTCAATAGAAACTCTTGCTCCAACCCGGGTCTCGAAGCCGTGAACCTCACAATATGTAATTGAACAAACCTAGACCACGTGACAGGTAATAGTCCGACGCAACAATGCAACATTGTGTATATTTATTGTATGTCTAAACCCAAACACCGCCTTTTGGGATAGGGTTCTTACATTCACAAATTTAATTTGAAAGTACATCCTTTATAAATATTAAAAGACATTCAGTCACACCACGGTCTAGTATTGACTAGTGGACTGCGATGCACAAAATGTTATGAACTCGTGAAATCCATATACCTTATTCACAAAGAAATACAAATTAAGTCAAAGGGTTCCAACGTCACAATAAACAGGTAATCAGACTGAACAAACAAAAAAATCTCCAGCTATGATATAAGTATAAAACAAAAAGTACTTCAATACGCAATTTGCCCGTTTCCTTCAGCCGTTATTTTGTGATCTGAGGTCATAGCGATCTGTATTATACTTAAGGTATATCGATTTTTTACTCTTTATATGTCAGAGTTCAACATTCTAAAGGTCGAATTAGTGTGACCTTTTCCAGACTTTCTTTTTTACATTTGAGTTGCTCCTAATGGGGTAGGCGAAAAAAAACTGAGGACCACGTGTAAAGAAAACATATATTATTTTAATTATTTTCTTAAAGGTGGAACCTCTGAAGTCAAAATTTATTGCTTATTTATTACTGTATCTGTTACTTGCGACTTCGTCCGCGTGGGCTACAGACAAAACCACGTGCAATAGCTATTTTTTATATAGTCTATGTGTTAATCTGATGTATCAGCTATATTATTGTATTCATTCAGAATCCAATAAAAAAATTACGTGACAGAGTACCAAACATTGGATAGATGTTTTATACTTTAAAACTTTCAGGTTTATAACATTAGTAGAATTTAAGTTCCCTAATAGCCTAACCTTATGATAGCAGGCCTAAATGTGACAGCAAGTGTTCGTAACCATTTACAGGTATTTTTGTGAATCAAAACGTAATAACAATAGGTCTCCGCAGGCTAATCATTAACAACCAGTAAGTTATTTCATATCAGTGTATCCCATAATCTGCCTTACTTTTCCTATAGCCGTGACCTACGATACTCTAATGACTGCTACAATGCGACTATTTAGCCACTAACCTGAGCTAGTTTCATGTGAGTTACAATTACTTCTTTCTTTATCTTTCATGATAGATTGATTCGGTGTCGATTTTTCCTACCGACAGTACCTGACGCATTATGAGCCTTATTATAATGAACTATCTAACCTAGTCACGCGTTGTTGTAGCTAAAATTGTCACAGCAATGCGTAGTTTGATCACCTTCTTTATAGTTGTGAGTTTCTATAAATCGATAGCCGATATTTGATGTTAGATGTAGGCATCTGTGCAAAATTTTATTAAAATCAATGTTGGAAATTAGCGAATAAATATAAATATATGAAATATTTAAATATGATGTAGAATAAATTGTACATTTCTCGAGATCAATAATAAACTTTACACCTCGCCGTTCAAGAGCCAACCGAAATAGAAACAATTGGAAAAAAACCTAGAGATACACGGGCGAAAAATCTATCAGTTAGTATATAATGGACTTGGATACTGCGACTAATCTTCATATAAAAGTTGAAATGCGAGCTCGGAGAGTAATTGAAACGAGACGCTCTTGTCAACTATAATAATATGCCACTGGAGACCAAGGAGTGTATCTCGAGCGAAATTGAAGTCCACCGTCATAACGATCACAATGGAAAAATGAAGATAATCATTTCATCGATTTCATTTTTATCCATTACAGTACTGTTCTCTCATGACCACCAAAATTTTTTGGTCCACTACAAATTCATTTATCTTTTATATTCTCAAATCTATTATTATAATTGTTCTCAACTATACTCATGCGGGGGCCAAAACTGTTACATGATGATGGACGTCATACATGAATATATAAATCTTAAATATTTTTACTTCTCGTGAAAATGTAATATTTTCAGTTGCATTCGGTCCGATTTCTTAAAATTAATTCTCCATACGATCTCCACGTTTGGAGATAATAAAATTACACACCACCGTTAAATTAATTAGTGCAGTTTCATTATTTGAATTTACAATTTGGGTGTGACATTTAAAAAAAAAATTGCTCATTAGTTAAAAAATAATATACACGTTAAAAAAATGGAAGACAAAGACTTAAATATTTTTCATGACATTCTGAAAATTCAATATAATCATTTATAACGAATTAAAATTATGTAAAATTGGGTAGTACATTTTTTTGTCATGCTTTCGTAGCGACATTATATAAAACATAAATAAACTTGTCTGTCGTGACCGAGACATGCGGCCAGCTGTGGACGCCGTCTGGCTGATTATGATGATGATGATAAAATTTGTCTGTGATATTTTATTAACAGAAGGTATATTAATTTTCTTTAAATGCCTCCATACCAAGTAATTTCACCGCTAAATACGGTCCTGTACTAATTAGTTTTCTTAATTCCCCTCCCGATGCAGCACTGCGATTTATAATTAGTCAAAATTACACTTACCTATAAAAAACCAAACATATGATTTCCCGTAGAGGTGATGCTTGTAGACCTCGCATAGCACCCGGCGCGCTGCTACGACATAGAAGAGACCTACGATGACCCTCGCGTCCTGCCGCCGGAGGTTACGCACAGCGTCGCTGGGATCGGATAAAAAAGACTGTCGGGTCACAATTTCGATTCCCGACTTCTTACAGTGCGCTTCAAGATCTTCAACAGTCTGCAAAAAAATAGTTCAAATTATAGGTTTTTATAGTATAGGGGCCATACGAGCAACCGGTTTCTTTGACGACTAGCTACGCCCATGGTCTCAATTATTATCATGAGGACACGTTGCCCTTCTTTCCTCCTCCCGTCCAATTGTTTATGTCATCGTATAATCGTCCTCGCATTTCAAAAACATTCAAATCCACGTCTTATTTAATCTTCAATTTCTTACTTATTTATTTTCAATAAATATTTTCTTTATTCAGAGAGTATTTGTCAAGAAAACATCCAGCGTCACGCTCTATAGCACGTTCAGCAAACTGTGAACCAGTCCCATATTTAGAGATCTGTAGCTGAAAAGTGTACATATACGCAGCGTGTCTTTGAACTCTAAGGCCTATACGAGATAATTTTATAAATAATACTTTAATGCTAAAATAATTTGACTATAATAGTAATAGAGAATGTTCCTATTTGCTAGAATCCGCGGGGAATCGGTCCCGTATCATGGGATAATTACTATTCGTTTTCATAATCCTACTTTAACGTGATGACTTTGAGTTTTCCGTGATTTGTGAGAGAATGGATGACCCGACATGGAAGATTGAGAGAATGAGGGCATCACATCTGCATAACGTGTTTAATGACGTACAAAAAAAGAACTATAAATACGTTTAATAAAATGTATTAAACCACCGCGCAACATTTGTTAAATATTTTCGTAGCTTTACGCTAAGTGAGAGCGTTCGGAATGACGTCATTGTAAACACAACAGGAGTGGCCGCTTCAAACCCACTTGTGCATAAAAACCGGAGGCGCCCTAATTACATTGAAACCAGCGTGAAAAGCGCGCGCCTCCATTCATACCAACAATACTGTACACAGCCTTGATAATTCGTACAAAAACTACTGCTACACGCATTATATACAACTCTTACATTTTATGTTGTTTGTGTTATGCTTATAAATTATACTTAATTGGCATAACATTTCTCTTTATTATATCTTTACTAATAATACCTTTCAATGTCTGTATAAAAACTGATGTAGCATACACGTTTATACTTATAATATTATAAAGCTACATAGATTCTGTTTGTTTGTTTGAACGCGCTCATCTCAGAAACTAATGACCCGAATCGAAAACTATTTTTTATTCAACAGTCGATTTATCGAGGAAGGCTATATACCATGACGCTTCGACTATTAGGACCAGCCTTACGCGTGTAAAAATCCCACCCCGCAGTTTTGTAAATTGCTAATAAACTTTAACGTTTTATGGTGTTAGTATTGCACTTACTTAATTGGTTTTACTTTGTATTTGTAATAAATGTTTATTAAATAGCTTTGATAAATTGATTCAAATTAACCATTTCTTGAGATTAGGGAATAAGTGGAAGTAGCACGGGGCTAGATCTGGGGAATAGGGGGGGATGTGGATGACAATTCGAACTGCAATTCATGGAGTTTGTCAACTTCACTCTTGACGAGTGCGCAGGTGTGTTGTCGTGGTGGAATGAAACATTCTTTTTGACTAAATAAGGCCGTCTCTTACAGATTTCCTCCCCAAATTTTTACAGCAAGCTTGCATAATAATCTCAATTTATTGTCTTTCCTCTTTGCAAATAATCCACAAAATAATCCCTCGAGTATCCCAAAAACCGTCGTCATCACTTTTCCGGCCGACGAAAACCGTTTTTGCTTACTTCGGTGCAGGTTTTCCGCTCTCAGTCCACTGCTTAAATTGTTCTTTTGTTTCAGGAGTATAATGATGTGACCATGTTTCATCTACTGTCATAAAGCCGCAAGAACTCGTTTAAAATCAGTTGTCAATTGTACTCAATGCAGGAGCAGTATTACCTAGAACACTGTTCTAGCTTGACTATAGTGTGGGTTGCTGTTTAAAACGTAAAACTTTATCACCGCACGTATTTCGTTTCTTTCCATTGTTGAGAAAATTTGCGGGAGAGAATGTCCCTTCACATAAATTCTATCAGTTCGAATGAATTCAGTTTTGGCGTACTATTTTCAAAAAGGTGATAAAATGCAATGTAACAAATTTTGTTTGCCTATCTTTTTTTTTAAGTTCGTGGTTTCGCCCAGTCATCGATCATGCCTCGTAACATACCAGATGCCTCTAGCAGATTCAGCCGAGGCCATCAGCCATACCCTACCTCTAAATTACAAGATTCGGATTTTTTTAACTGCTCTATGCTGATGGAATGTCGGGCGCCGGTTTAAGTGAGATAGTGTTCGATAGGGCGGCAGACCCCCTACCTTCCTCGTAGGTGGGCAGGATGCGCCCAGATAGTTAATTTAGATTAGCTAAAGTGACTATCTATATAGTCTTGGCTGGTTTTGGCCAACGAAGGGGGCCATTCACGCACGGCTTTGCATTGTCGTGACGTCTGGAAGAGCGTGTTGTGGTATCATAACTGGAGTTAGCCGTCCTCCCCTTTCCCCATAGGGGGGTGTTACAATGGATTCTAAAATTTCGTGGTCCCTGTATAGGTTTTTGAATATATTAAATATACTTTTGCGCACATACCACACAAACCATTACTTACTCTGGCTATAAATAATGTGAAAACAAAATATAGAAAAGATTACACTCGAATTTGGAACCTGTCATTTTATACGATTGTTCATTGTGTTAAGTCATTTTGGCCCCAGTGAATTGTACAATATTTTGCGGTATTAAAATGGAGTTAGGTGATAAAGAGAACAGAATCAATGTGATTAGCCAAATGCAATTTTTTTTAAACTTTCCATACACTTGGTATTGGTTAAATGTTTGTGTATCGGCCCATTAATAGGCACAATGAGACTTCCTCTGCTTGTGACAGAGAAAGATCTGTCCTCCATGTAGCGTTCATACGAACAAGGTGGTCAAATCATTAAGGGAAAGGATTCGTTGCAATCCTGTCCGAAAGCAAAAGATTTTATGAATAATGTAAATGAAGAAAACACCTTGAGCCATGTTGCATATTTCAAGAACTGAATTAGAAATTACAGACATGTGCGTCTCTTATAACGCACATGATAAAATCGAAGCAACTACTGAAGCGGTACGCGAGGGCAGATCACAGAAAAAAATTGTTTACGGCTGAGAATTTTTTTGCGATTGAGCCGCTGCTCAAGGGGTTGGTGGCCTGTTAGCTAGGAAGGGGTAACTAAGTAACGGAGTAACAGAATATTTTTGTAAAAAACGTATCAAAATATGGCACAAGTGTGTCAAGATACCATTCTTGAGAAGGTGTATATAGTCTTGACCTTAGTCCACTGGATTATGATTTATAGTCAGTCTTAGAGACCATAATAAGTGCCATAATAATTTGGAGTCCCTAAATTACTATTTATAACTGGGCTACACGTTTAAGGCACTGTATTGCAGCCAGTGTAGGCCACTTGGAATAAGCTTTTATATATTGTTTTATATTTGTGTATTAAACTGACAAACTGTAAAAGTAATGATGAAGAAAAAATAATTTAGTTGCAAATAACAAGAAGTTATCTAAATTCTTGTTATTTGCAATTAAATAATTTTTTCCTCGTTACAATGTTTATTGCAAGACTAGGTATAATTAACTTTGATACTGGTTCTTACTGTTGAATTGCAGGACCAGCAATATAATGAATAAGAATATACTCCAACTGGTACAAATACATTCGAGCGTACCCTATTCGGATTAACTGGGTACAATCGAATGTATTTTTTCTAGTTAGACTATATTATTTTTTGTATTCCGCTTTTTTCGTTTTTCTTATTCGCGTTATCATGACTTATGTAACAACACAAGCCAATCAGAAATGTACATACGTACTACGCTCTACATTGCCCTCTCTCTGACGCAGTCGGGTAAAAATATTTAATGTTAAGCCGCTTTGTTATACCGGTGCTATCTCTGAAATTGCTTTTAATAATTTCACGCACATGATGCCGTCTGTAGAAGTTAATTTATTATTATTATAATACGTGGCCAGTAACAATAACTCACGACATGAGACATACACGCAAACTGAGTTATAAATAAAACAGCTTATTTATAATTAGTAACAATAAATAATAATTATTTACATGTATGTCTTCTTTAATTGGCTCGCTGAAGTGGCAATGGGCTGGTCACACACTCAGACTCAACAGATGGCAGATGGGCCAGTAAGGTCGACCGTTCAACAGGTGGAAAGACGATCTCCGTGCGGGTCAATCGTCTTGCGTTCATTGAGAGAGGCCTATGTCCAGCAGTGGACCGATAAGGGCTGATAATGATGACGATGATCATGTCTTTTTTTCAGAGCCTCAACGGTCTAGTGGGTTGACCACTGTACCACTGTAGATTCCCACTCGAGTGATTCATGTTCGATCCTGGCTATGTATCAATGAGTTTTTATAACTTTAGTACAGTTTCTGAGTGATTTTACGTTGAAGGTAAAATACGGTAGGGTAAGTATTCGAACTGGACCTAAGGGTTTGGGCCTGGTTTCTCTTCTGGGCTGCAGAGGCCGGATGACAGTCGCTTTGTGTAAAAAGTGGCGCCCTCGTCAGACCCCTTAGATTAGATTGCCGACCCCGACATTACCTCGATCAGCAACGGGATAACGCTAGGATGAAGAAGGAGACATATTTGCATGTATTTATAACTTTCGTTTCCACTCGCGGTTACGGTTGCGCCGTACAAACGAAAAACGATACCTTGTGTGTATTATAATAAAATTACTTTTACGGATTTCATCGCGGTTTATTAAATTATTCAACTATACCGACATTTCAGAGGCTTTACAGATACCGTGATCACGAACTTCACCAGTAACGCGAAGATACTACAAGAGGTATGTTGATGATACTTTCAAAACTTTACCAGAGGAAAAGTAACCATATGCCTTAACTATCTAAATAGTATAAGCTGCATACATGCAGATTTACGATGGAGTTAGAGAAAAATAAATCTTTAGCTTTCTTAGATGTTCCGATCTCTTTTAATCCCAACAAAACTTTTGATAGTTCCATTTTTTAGGAAGCATACCCATACAGATAGATATATAAACGTCAATTCGCATCACCATCCAACACAGTATCTACCATAGGTAAATCTTTGTTCCAGCGAGCATGACGCATATGTGACAAGCAACAACCCGGATACCCAATTTCAACATGTGAAGCAAGTATTGTGAGAAAACAAGCTTCGGGCTTCGCGTCTGCTACACAGAAGTCGAGTGAAACTAGCCACCGTCGAGCGCTTAACTGCAATATTTCCATATTTAAAAGAGGTCACAGTCAAAATTGGCTGTATTCTCAAGCGAGCTTCACTAAAAACTTAATTTAAACCGCCAAAGAAGGTTAATCACTTCTTACCATCAGTGAAAGGTCATACTAAAAGGTCTCTAAAAACTCGCGTTAAAGAACATATATATATGATATGAAACACCCGCGTGTTACAGAATCTGTGGTCTGTGAGCATGTTGAAGTTGGCTCCTGGCTTTACATTAAATTTGACAAAGCACATCCTCACTAGAGAACACGAATTCCTTCCAAGGATGACCTGTGAGGCTATTGTAATTAAAAAAAACAACATCCAAATTTCAAAAGAGGAAATGTCTGGGTTCTTTTTGAACCCCGTGATAAACACAATCAAATCAAAAACCAAACACATCAAGACAGCAAGATATAATAAGTACTGTTTGCGTTAATCGGAACAACTAAACGATTATAGTCCTTTAGGTACTTTTAATAATATGTGACATCAGGATATCTGTCATCTCAGTCCAACCGTGATCCTGGTTTCTGTAAAGCTTCTGAAATGTCGGGCTAGCTAAATAAATAAATTAACCGTGATAAATTCCATAAAAGTAGATTTATTGTAATGGGTAACATTCGCGTAAACTTAAAACATCAGTTTTACTTGTTAAAGTGTAACGAATAAACGAACTCATTTTCGTATTTACATTATACTAGCTTTTTATTTTAGTATTACATCTATTATAGCTCTCGCCAAAGAACAACAAATAATTAATTTTTCAGGATTGAAATGGAGCTTGTATACACAAGTATTCAGAAATCTATTATACCATCACGTCTGCATCGGTACGCGATTTTGCGTGTAAAAGTCTCGAATATACATCTCCACTCACAAGCTTTCGTTTGGGTGATATTAGTAGGACCGTAAATAACTCATTTATATTTATGATTTATGTTTTCATTTATATTTATTTCTGCGTTACATGTATTTACCTACTCGAAAAAGAAGTATGTTTGTGTGTGATCCACAGTCCTATCATATCGTTGATTATTACTGTAGTTTTACCACTATAATGTTAAAGTTCGTATATAATTTACACTCTCATAATGATAAATATTATTAATAAATAGGAAAAATATACATGAGAGGGTGTCTATATTTCCCTTTCTAGGTAGACGTTTTCGTACTTCCCTAAATTAACGACTACTTTACTATCAACACATACATTTTTACAGCCGACGCAGCGCACCATTAGAAGTTTTGTGCAGGCAGGCGGTGGACAATGCTCAAAGAAACTGATTATAATCTAAGAGGGCCTTATGTGGCCGATGGAAGAAATCTCACAAAGTTATTTAAGAGTTCGCTCCCATCCTGCTTAGTGTGGGTACAACACAACAAAGAAAGTTCGTTTATGATTTACATGTTTTATGGTACCATATCTACGTAGTGATCATGTATTATATGCTACTATATAATAATACACACTCCTTAACTCTTGATGTGTTGAATTTAACACAGCAATAAAGTTAAACGTGTTATATATGTATCCCTTTGAGGTGTTCCCATGTAAATAAAAGTCAATCATGTATCACCGACATAATAGTGAACCATATAATTAGTGAGATAAGGTGCAAATTTAATCGAAATGCCCCAGCAATTTCATGGGAACGGTCCAAATTACCAGGCTATAATAAAGTTTAAGTAGTTTGAGGGTAATTTCGTTTATGGCTCGCGTTTTAAACTGTGGGCGATAGAGCTCACGGGCTCGCTGTGTACGAAAAGTTTCCGATCAAATATTTAACAGGTGGCGCAATATAACAGGCATTTTAAAATAACGCGATTAAAATTGTTGGTGAAATACGTAGTAAACATTTTTAAGGAAACCTCTCGATGCGTTGAACGTAACGCTTTATTTAAACGTACGTCTCTTATTATATATTATCACTTACGAGCTATGTTCATTTAGTTGGAGATGACACACGTATATTTCTCTGAACTTTATTTCGTGGAAGCAAAGGGAGGCCGAATATACCTTCATCGGATTGCTATGAGTGTTCGTTGATGCAGAGTCTAGGTTTGGGGTTGGAAGAGAGAGTAGACATGCATACCGATATGAGAGTATTTGTTATAGCTCATTTAACTATTATTATCGTGGTAAGAAGGACCGAGTACATGCTGCACCAACTCTGACGCGGCAAATGGCCCCGGCGATGACGTGAACGTTTGGCTCATGGAGAGGAACATCACAAGAGAGATGTGTGTTGTTGTATGACTTAACGTGTTTCTTATTGTCAGACTTGTCGTGAGTCGGGATTGTATTGTATGTGTTACATTCCTTCTCGTGACCCTACAACAGATATACGGTCTCGTGCCTGACAGCATATCGACATACACGTTTTTTTGAAAATGGGAATGTTGAGATAAAATGAATCACTGTACGAGTGGATACAGACGTTGCAGTCCAATTTATGCACCAAATTCTGTCAACAAGTGTTAAATTAATTTGATAATGCTTTGCTATTAAACCGCCAGTGTACTGAGAGTTGCTTCCATGCTAATACAGCGGAACTGGGCTGTCACGACCGGCAAGGGACCTCTTACTCACATGACACCGCCGTAAAGTGACAGATATGATAACGCGTTTGTAGTAGCAGCTTATTGGAGGAGAGGTGGAAAAGAGGGCAACGCAACTGCATGACAACATTTACGCAAATATTTATTGCCGTCGGTACTCGTTACAAGCTTCGATTGCTCGCTTGCCCTCTTATATTATAAAAAGATGTAGATTTCTTTTTATCTTGTGACCAGATGATGTGTCTCTCTTGATCTCCTCCTCCACCATATTTTAGGTAGTCAATGACCTGTGGAAGGACTGTTTATGATGATCATTGATTGAAGTGTCAGCGACAGGATGTTTAGAAAGAGGTAGTATTTGCTACATTAGATGCGAATTAAGTCTGATTGTCCATCAAGTGATTGTACATTAGTTTTGTTTTTTTTTTTTATAGTATAGAGGGGGAAAAGGAAAATCGGACCCTTTTTACGACTGTCGATGAGTATCGGTATAATTACTATGCCGATTTATTGCCCTCTTTTCTTCCTCCTCGTCCCCTCAATGGGCCACAGGCTACTCACAAAACGCACGAAACACGACACTGGAGATTCGTTATTACAAGACTGCTTGTCACATACCAACAACGTTCTGAAATATATGGACGTTTAGTGCTTACGTGCATCTATTAACTTACGTATAATAAGAGATAGTGCCATTAAGCATTACAGCAGGCTCGGCTCGTCCACAGAAGCACATTTACCACACATGATACCCCCATGAAGTGACTGGCCGTTTCGAGTAGTTTATAACTTCAGTTCCATTGGAGGATATAGGGGGAATGGCACAAAAGAAAACAATCATACAGATGTCTATGGACTATGGACGACTGGCTAAGACCGCTCAAACTGCTCGGTTGCCTCCTAATACTATAAAACACATGTTCTTTTGCTCCTTCTTTCAAACATTTGGAAATTGATTAATCAAGTTCGACCACTATCATATTAATGACATTTTAGGAGTACCCTCGTTTTGTGATGTCATTTTCTACGTAAAAATTATCGTTTTTCATGCGCCTAATCAGCGCCTCCTCTCCTTTATCATTTTAAGAGGAAGCCATTCCAAATGTAGACGTGAGCTCTCATTAATATTGTGTATGAAAAAAATAATTAAAGGAACTGTTAACGATCAGCAAGGGACAAATGCAGCTTCTATCATCCACTCATTTTACTAAATTAAAAGTATGAATGATTAAGGAATCCTCTTCAAACTTTCTGTTTTAATTAAAATATTTTGTTACAAATTGTTACAATGAGTGAAGTTTTCTTCTAATAAATTACATTGTATATGCTTTTTTATTATTATTGTATAAAGTTTATATTAAAAATTAATTATTTTATCTATGTAAAAAAATATCATCGTTAAATTTCAGTATAGAAAGAAAAATGTATTTGTGATACACATTGCAATAGACAAAATTATAAACTAAACTAGCGAAAGGTAATATTCCACAGATGTGTGACAAATTGGTCCCAAATCAGTATTAAGTCAGCACTGGTCTTCCATTGGGGCCATTTGGTGAGATCACGAAACAGATACACTTTAAACTCACAAGTACAGAAATCACATTAATAAGGCGCACATAATTAAAATATATAAAAGTCGCTTCAGGTTTATAAATCAAGCCAGGACACAAAAAAAAAGAAAACAAAATAAAATAAATAATAGACATGAAAATACAATTTAACATACCACATGTTTAAGATAAGGACAAAAAAACGAATAAAAAGAAAAATAAGAATATATTGCGGAGACAAGTCATATGTATGGTAAGTTTGTTATATAAGATTGTTATTCTCCTTTAATTAACAAATTTATGCTTTAAAAAACGCCGGTGTCATGCCTAAACTCATCTTCCATTTTCTGTTGTTGACCAATAAATATCTTTAATCGAGTTCTAAGTGTTTTTATATGTTGCTGGCCTCTTAACGGCGGCGGCTATATTATTCCATCATTTGGAGGCTGCGTACGGGAATCTACCCCTGAACGCTGCCGAACCATGACGTTCTGTCGAGAGCTGCGTAGCACATTGATGAGACCCACGATGCCTCTGCTCCCACATCCACGTATAACCATCACCTTTAAGGCGATGTAATGCTACTTAGATTCTTTTGGTAAATATCTGCTCACCGTATATCAATAGGTACTACAGGTATCACGACGTAGAAATATATTGGCCGAAATGTCAATGGATGCTGGATATAAAAGCCCATATTGACAAAAAATTGGATAACATACGTATAAAAATATTAAATAAAAAAAAACCAACTGTTGAAAATATTTATATATTACTAGGTGATCCTGCCGCGCCTTGCAATGGCTGCTTTAATCGAAATAAAATATAGTATATATTAGAGGTGAGACAAATTATACACGTATATAAAATTTCATCAAAATCAGTATGATAATTTCGGTGTCCATACGTCGTAAACAGACACTGCGATATTTTGATCGACAGATGCGAAGATTAAGTCAAGAGTGCACTCAGATATGTAGTGTTAGCTTTAGTGATCGGCACCAGATGTTGTAGAAGTTTGAATATAATATCAACAGAAAACACTTATCAAGCTCAATACGATTGCCTAAATTTCCATATCCTTTCATATTTAGTCTAGGTGCTCGCATGAAACAGTATCAAAAGCTTATAGAAAACGATCTCAATCCATTGGGTAGTTTCCGAAATAACCGTGTATAATAAAATCAAAATATAATAATCATTGAATTGAGTTCTAAACATCGCCCTTAAATAGTTTATATATATTTTAAGGAACAGTATGTAACGTGCATACACAGAATTTGAATGCTTATATTATTTGTAAACAAAAATATAGATTAAAAAAAAACAGGGGCGGGATTATACCTCTGGACCGCCTAAATTTTTTTAAGTTTAAATATTAAATAACGCTCCAATAACAATAGCTTCATTATTATTGAAGACGACGCTCGCTGTTATGGCACTACGAATACAGAGTCTTTGTTACGCTCAGCATATGATATATATTATTTCTGACAACGGGGTGCTTCGCCCCCTGTACCCCACCGGCGATACGCCACTCGACTAAGTACATTGTTAAGTTTGAAAAATCATATGACGCTGCAGTAACAATCACTTCTTTAGTCTTGTTGGCGACAAGCGGGAGATAAATGGCTATTATTTCACCATGACCACAGCGCATTTTCTACACTTAGCATATCATACATATTATCTGTGATAACAGGGGGCTACGCCCCTCAACCCCCGAGACCGCGGCTCATTACATTGCTAAGTTTGGTAAATTATATGACATTGCAATACCAATAGCTTCATAAATTTTGTAGACGACACGCGGGTGTTAAATAGCTATTATTGCACTACGAATACAGGGCCTTCACTACGCTCGGTATATATTCTAATCTATACAATATTTGGGCATATTGAATTGACTAGGCTTTTAATTCGTTGGGCTACCACATCGTATGTTGTAAACCTTTGAATTCCGTACGTAAACATGAAAAGACCATTAAGCACTACATGTATTCACATTTCCATATTTCTTACAATTTCATGGGGCTCTTGAGGCTCTTTCCACATGATGAAGATATGAAAAAATGATAGCCATGAAAATATATTGTTTGTTTTATGATGCCCTGCTTTAATAGCTTCAAAACAAAAAAGAATCATTAAAATCCGTTAAGTAGTTTTTGAGATTACATATAAAAGGATAACAAACAGATTTGAATGATCGGCAAACAGATTAAAGGTAGCGGAGATGGTATTTTCATTGAACACGTTTTTAACATTTTACACCAATATTTGCGAATGATAAAGCCTTGCGCGCGATGTGTGCCGCGTTCGTTCAAAGTGAACCAAAAGCAACGTCAAATGGACGAATCGTCGGAGTGTTTAGCGTTGTTTTAGCGTGATACTAACGAGTTATTGCGGCGTTATGTGACAGTAGGTTTAACGTGGATACATCATTATCCTCCTGATACAAAACAACAATCTAAGCAGTGGACTAAAAGCGGAAAACCTGTGCCAAAGAAAGCAAAAACTGTGAGAGCGACTGTTTTTTGGGATGCTCGAGGGATTATTTTAGTTGATTATTTGCAAAGAGGAAAAAAAATAAATGGAGAGTGTTACGCAAGCTTGTTGCAAAATTTTTGTCGAGAAATCAGAAAGAAACCGCCTTATTTAGCCAAAAGTAAGTTTTATTCCGCCGCGACAACGCACCTGTGCACTCGTCAAGGGTTACAGTTGCCAAACTCCATGAATTGCGGACGAATTGTTACAGCATCCCCCTTATTCTCTAGAAACGGCCCCGTGCGACCTACACTTATCCCCGAATCTCGAGAAACGGTTAGGTGGCCGAAGATCGTCATCAAATGATGAAGTCACTGTCGCTGTAGACGGGTATTTTGAGGGGCTAGAGAAAACATTTTATCAAACTTGTGTAACGGCATTAGAGAAGCGCCGGACTAAATGCATCGAGGTAGAAGGTAACTAACTACTTTGAAAAATAATATAATTTTAAATAGATTATTAAGCTTTTGATGTCTTAAGTTTACGCGAATGTTAGTCATTACAATAAAACTACTCTTACGGATTTTATCACGGTTTATTTAATTATTTATGTATACCGACGTTTCAGAAGCTTTACAGCAACCAAGTGACAGGAGTCCACCCGTGACCATGGTTGCTTCGTTTAGGAAAATTAAGTGTTGGTCGACCGTTCACCAGGTGGATCTCCGACGATCTCCGTGTAGTAGACAGTCCGGGATGGATGCGAGTAGCTGGAGATCGGTCGTCTTGGCGTTCATTGAGAGAGGCCTATGTCCAGCAGTGGACCGATAAGGGCTTATAATGATGATGATGATATAGAAAAAAAAGGCGTATCATTTGTAGGTTATATTAACAATTCCAGAGCCGTCCATCGTATTATAGATAGAACAATCTGCGGTCAACGTAGACCAGTAACAAGACATATTTATTCCTCCTGTCCCATTTGTTTTTCCAATTACTCCCAATTAATATGTCGTATTTATTGAATAATTTTATATATTTATTACCATAAACATATACATAGAAATATTTGTATAATAATAGATATGCCAATATCTAGAATACATCTGGAGAGTTTAGCCCAAGTAACATTTATCTCATAGTCATCATTATCAGCAAAAATATTCCTTTTTCTTTAAAAACAAAATATATATATTTTTTAATATAGGCGGACAAACTGGAAATTGGAGTCTTTTTGCTTCTACTGGCGCCTGTGAACATTAGCACAACTACTGTGCAGACGCGTTACCCTCCTTTTAACCTCCCCTCCAATGTGGTACCGGCTAGTAACAAACCGCACTCTATCATAGGAACAAGATATACCTCCCCCGTCGTGCCGGCCCAATTTCTCTGCAATGCAGCATGACACTACCTCTTACTGGATACATTCTAATTATATTGTTATTGCGAAAGTTTGTATGTACATTAGCTGTTTTTTTATGCAACCACTGCACAGATTTTACAGAAATTTTGTGTAGACATATAATATAATCTGAAATCACTTTCGATTACGAATGATTTGATGGTTATAGTAGCCATCAATTTATTCGATTATTTATTATTTATTTGTATGTTGTACGGAATATTAAAAAAGCGTATAAGATTAATAACTTTTTAGTGTTTACAGCCTAGCGTTACTCTAGAGAATGTAATGAAATCTCTCACGCCGTAGTCAAAAAATATATCCTTCTTTTTATCTTCTCTAAGAAGAAAAGAAATTACGAGAAGTATAGTCCTAAATGTCATATGATCGATAGATTCGCCAAAGCAAAGGAGATTCGGAATTTGGCTGAGCGTGAATTGGGTCGGACAAGTGAGAAATAAATTTAAAACGAACTGACAAATAAAAAGTCGAGAACAAACGACAAAAATACATACAATAAAGAGATTCTGGGGTGAGTTATGTACTAAACACATAACCCAGATACCGTAGAAGGTTCTAAACGCAATGAGTTGCAAAGTATATTCAAATAGAGTTGACATAAATCTACGGAAATATTTTTCAGGGTTCCGTATTTGAAAGAAAAAAAGAGTAAGCTTCCGGTTTTCTGTTTGAGTAAAGCAATAATAAAACGATATATTAAGTTGAGATTGTAAAATTGAAAAAAAGATACTGTATGTGACAATGTCTCGATAATATTATCATTCGTGCACTGGGGGAGAGGGAAGAGGAAAGAATGATATGCGTAGTATTTGTGCAGATGTTCATGGGCGTCGGTAGACGTAGATACATATGTATACCTGAGCATTTGTCAGTTATACGTAGCCAGGTCAATTCGGTGGTAGTGATCCGTAGCCCGGAGATTCTTAGCACCCCTTGTTCCACCGTTACCGTGGCAAGGACTAGTGAAATTGCTGCTGTCGTACATTGGTGGTAAATGTACGCAATTGCCATGCTGAGTAGGCGAATTCTTAATCGCAGATTAGGTTTCAGACCGGTGCCGCTGCTGCCTGTCGCCAACCCGATTAGTGGTATCGCCATCACTCGGTGTGACCGCCGTCCGGTGTTCCCGTCTATTTCACTGTCCCTATGAAACAGACCGGACACAAAATGACCAGCTCGCTGAAACCTCTTAGTTATTAAGAGACTAATCATTGGAGAGCTTGCAGGGAATGTTGCACAGCCTAAATGAATCCTCCCGACGTATTAGCCTTAGGATGAGCTTGGACAAGACAAAGATCATGTTCAACGAACACGTTTTCCCTAAGCGGTGCAATTGTCGAAGTCGTAGACGAATAAGTCTATCTCGGTAGGCCGAGATAGACTTATTCCCCACCCATTTTTTATTGCAATTAGGTAGGCATAACTTTGAGAAGGATTCAGTAGGGTCGGGCAACATTCCGGAAGCTTCGTCACATTCTCACGTTGCCTATACCGCAGAGCTTGAAGACGAAAGTCTTGAACCAAAGCATTCTCCCCGTCATGCTACGGGGCCGTAACTTGGCCTCTTATTTTAGGACTTGCGGTAGCTCAACAGACTATGAACGCGATATGTTACGTGTTTCTCTGTCCGACAGAATTCGTAAAGAAATCATAATGCAGATAACAAAGGTATCCGAAACGACGCGACGAATAAGCTCGCTGAAGTGGCAATGGGCTGGTCACACACTCAGAAGAACAGATGGAAGATGGGTCAGTAAGGTCCTGGCGCGGAGGTCATGTTTAGGAATAAAAACGCAGTGTTGGTCGACCGTTCATCAGGTGGAAAGACAATCTCCATGCAGTAGCCGATCAGAAATGGATGCGAGTAGCAGATCTGTCGTCTTTACGTTCATTGAAAGAGGCATATGTCCAGCACTGGACTGATAAGGGCTGATAATGACGATGATAATGAATACACGATGGGTGCTTCACGTGACAATGTCTCTACATTATCAATATACAAAAGATCGTAATCGTAAAGTCGAGTTGGCAGGTGCTCCACATGGCAGACAGATCGATTGTTATTGTTTATTGCCACTGTTTACGAATCATCGTCCCTAATACTCCTTTTCAACGGACAGACAGGCAGCCTATAAGTTGATATATATTTTTATATTTATGTTTTCTTCACAAAGGTTTTATAAAAGACTTATCTATCAAAATAAAATTAGGAATACGTGTGAGTGCGAGTGTGGTGTGTGTGTGTGTGTGTGTATGTGTGTATATGTGTGTGTGTGTGCGTGGGTGTGTGTGTGCGTGGGTGTGTGTGTGTGTGTGCGTGGGTGTGTGCGTATGTGTATGTGTGTGTCTGTATCTCTCTCTCTCTCTCTCTCTCTCTCTCTC
>JAFELO010010361.1:104508-135288 GCA_017140195.1 Eumaeus atala | reverse complement strand
GTGTGTGTGTGTGTGTGTGTGTGTGGGTGGGTGTGGGTGTGTGGGTGTGTGTGTGTGTGTGGGGGGGGTGTGCATGTAGGAGCATATATGCTAAATCCTAATTTAGGTATTTACTTCTATTATTTTCTCAGTATCCCCTGATTTTGTTCCAATAACCAACTGGTTATATTTTTTTTACATTTTACGCTATTAAGGGGATATATATTCAACGTTTTATTATTTTTTTCATAAACATGAGGGCCGAGAAAAGGAAAAAATCTATGAATAAAGTTGGTTTTTGGGTTAGTTGTTACATTACATACATCAAAATTTCCTTGTACACACTTTTTCAGTATCAGTAATCATGTAATTGTTTGGTTGAATATAGGTAGCGTTTAAAAGTAAATATCTTGAGAATTCCACGCTGTACTACTTTCAACTTCCTTAGATACGTTTTACGTGCACCACCCGAAGCAGTCATACAATAAATGATCAACGATTGACACAGTGCAAAATATATTTCTTTCACCAAATATAGAGTTTTCTCACTCTTAAAGTTGTCAAATCTAAATGTTCTATAAAGCTGAGTTTCCGATCTATCGTTACTTCCAAGTATTTAATGAATTTAACTCTATCTAGGGTATGGCAAGTACAATAACAATGATTTATGTTTTGTGTCAGACATGTATGGATTTTAACATTCAAATTATTCTCAAAGGTAGTTTCTTTAATGGAAAAGTTTATATGTTTAATTTTATCTGCATTAAGGTTAAGTAATTTTCTTGGAGCCAGTTATGTACGCTATTCAAACCTTTTTGAGCCTGCTACGTCTTAGCGTTGAAAAGCATAGCTGTATCATCAGCATACGACTGCTCTCTTCCTAACGTTATAGTCAACTAGGAGAAGAGTTGAGCAAAATACACCGCCCTGGGGAACACCGTAGATCACTGAAGGATCATTACTCTTGTACTCGTCTATTTTACTGACTGAGTGAGGTCTGTTAAATATTCTTTAAATAATTTAAGTTGAATGCCTCGTATTCCGTAGGACTGCCTGTTGCAGCCTGTGTCAAAAGCTCGGAATAGATCTGTGAAAATGTCTATACATTTCTTATTTTTATCTTAACTAACAGCTATACTATACAGTCTATAACTTTATGAACGGCGTGGATAGTTGGGCCTCCACGTCGGAATCCAAATTGTAAGTGTGATAACAGATTACTATGTTTGAGATAATTTATTAGTCTGTTATTAATTATTCTTTCCAGTACTTTGGAGATTGCCGGCAGAATTGAAATTGGTCTGTAGTTTTGTATTTTGTCTCTTTTATCTGTTTTATATATAGGAAAGATTTGTGATTTTTTAAATTCACTTGAGAATATTCCTACTTACTTACTCAAATTTTCTATAAGGAATATTCCTTGATTAATACAGAGGCTGAAAGTATGAGTAAGTGGTGGTGAGATAACCTTACCAATCTCTTTAAGGAACTTATTAGAAATTGAGTCTATGCCTACAACACAATTTGTTTTCAGGTCTTTAATGAGTTCTTCAACTTCCCGAACCACAGTATTCAGCAGGACAAATGAGCTCTTAACTTTACTACTGAAATGGGTCGAATTACTAGTTGTAATATTTTTTCTCTATTTTCTCACAGACTTCTTCCTACACTCACCTAACCTTTATTATTACTGTTTAACAGTTTTATAGGTTCATTTGGAAATGTTAAAAGTCCTTTTGTAATACTTTTTTCTTTACACAAATTCGTTACATTTTTTATTGTTATCCTTATTTCTTTATTGTATTCTCCCGCATCTTTAATAAGCATTTTTTCATAATTAATTTTGACCTTTTTCAGAATCTTATAACAAAAATTTCGATTACGAGTATAATTAATATTTAGTGTTTCATTATTTGGATCCCCTTTTGATTTCATATGTAAACGGTCTCTATTCCGAATACACCGAAGTAGGCCAAGGGTGATTCAGGGTTTTAAAACTCGTTGTCTTTTTGTTAATTTTGCATTTTTAGTATTTTTTTAATAGTGTGTTGTATTGTTTGTATTAAAATGTTTAACTCTGTATTGGGATTTTGACTTTCACAAATAGATTTTATTATCATTTGGACTAGAACACTTCTTGCCGCCTCCACATAAATCCCATTAATTGTTCCAACACTGAATTCGTTCTGCTTTCGAGACGGCCTGTCAATAGCCAGGATAATTGTACTATGGTCAGTTAGAGATGTATATACAACGTAGGTAGTTAATGGTATTTTGTATTTTAAGAATACATGATCGAGACACGTTCCGCGTATCGCTCTTGTTATCAGATTATGAGTTGTTATTAATCCTTGATATGCCAACAAGCCTTGGTATACATCGGAGTGTTGGGATGAACAGCCTTCACTGATATCAATATTAATGTCACCTTTTTTCTTTTAAGGGTCGATAAAGATGTATAACATTAAGGGAGTTTATAAATGGTTCAACATCAATATGAGATGGTGAACGATGCACAACTACAACTGCAGTTCCATTAGAGCCCATTTTTATTACCAGATAGTCACAGTCAAGTACTGGTGGTTCCTCAGTATCCAATAGCAGCGTGTCTTCAATGTATAACACGACTCTATCATTTCGTTCTTTATTATTACGTGTGTTGTATCGAATGTTTGCAGACGATAACCAGCACTCTGTAAGTGTCAGAATATCACATTGGACGTCCATTCCCTTTCAAAGAACCTCAAAATCAGAAGAATTGTGGTTCATACTACGAATGTTCTGTTTGAGAATGGCTAAATAAGTGCTAGGAGATATCGCACTTTTGCAGTCTTCAACTGATATATACCTTGAAATCGCTATAGCATTGTGGATGGCCACAACAGTCATCATATTATGTAATTAAAATATTAAAAATAATAATAATAATAATAATGTGTTCCAGTTACAAGGCCGATAATATATATTATGATTTATGGCATAATGATTATTTAAATATATATATATATATATATATATATATATATATATATATACTATGAAGGAACCATAAGAAAATTATAATCGTTCCAAACCGTAAAATATAATACACGATAAATGATTCAATGTCTTGATAATATCGATACACAAACGATCGTAATCGTAAAGTCGAGTTGGCAGGTGCTCCACGTGGCACTGAGATCGATTGTTATTGTTTACTGCCACTGCTCACGGATCGTCGACTTTTATACTCCTTTTCAATGGATAACCAGACAACCTACAAAGTGATACTATGAAGGAACCCTAAGAAAAGGTATAATCGTTTCAAATCGTAAAATGTTATACACGATAGGTACTTCACGTAACAATGTCTCGATAATATCGATATATAAAGGATCGTAATCGTAAAGTCGAGTTGACAGGTGGTCCACGGTCCACGTGGCAGTGAGATCGATTGTTTTTGTTAACTGCCACTGCTCGGCTTTTATACTCCTTTTGAACACGTTACTGGTTCGTAATGGGTTTAATATTGTCACTTTTATTGCCCAACTGCGCCTAATAGATTAGTGTGTCGTTTAGTTACAATACTGTTTCTTTATTTTTTTTAGTGTCATCCTCTCGTATTTATAAAAAATTGGGAAATTTCTACGAAATATTCTTTATTATGGTAATATTTTGCGAGATATTTGCTTCCAAAGTGATAAAAGTCCTCCCTCTAACTTTTAAACTACCAGAGGACTGTAAAAAGAATTTAATAAAAACTTCCAACGAAATTAGATTTGAGCAATATCGATGTGGTAGATTAAGAGATGTGCGATTTTTTTGGTTGCTGTTACGGAACCCTTCAAATACGAGTCCGGTTCGCTCGGTTTTTTTTTTCAGTTTGCAGTCGGGTTCTTTTATTATTCTAGGCAATGAAGCTGTTTTGTAAGTCTGGATGTGTTTAGCGAATTTTGGCGTTTACTAAACGTACGTAACGTAAACTCTCTCTCATAATGCCTACGTGAGCTCATAGATGCGCTGTCACGTCTTGTGGGTTTTAGAATAGTCTCATGCCTTTTTTGGGGATTGGGGAGTGAGGAGGCTACGCATCTGTATAATCTCTGGGTGTGGGGACGATCATGGGTTCGGTGATCACCAAACCAATCCGATTACTCGTATGCCCCCTAATGCCTTTTCCCGGCTATTTTTAATAAATATATGTGTGTACTGTTGTGTATATATAAATATCGAGGTGGTGTTTTAAATCTCATCATGCTCACACACGTCCTAAGCAATTTTTGATTTATTCTCCATTTAGTTGATATTACAGTCAAATATACTTGAAAACATTTCCGACAGAACGTGCCAAAGCATTTCTCCATTCTTACACTCACGTTTGCGAATCGAGTTCTTAGAAAATTAACCTCTTATACGTATCTGGGTCCCTAGTATATTAGGGTACGATAGTGAAAGTCGTTAGTTTCAGGATGTGTGTTCACTTAGAGAAATAAAAGTTGCGGGTACTTGACCGAAATAATCTTAATTGGACGTTTCTATTGTAATCCATGTCCCAATTAGTTTTATAGTACTATTTAATAATTAAGTGTAGTTTACTCGCACAGGAGGGTTAAAAAGATACTCGAATGGCCGATTGAGTAGGTAGAACTGGATTCGAAATTTGACTGTCCCATTTTTATGGGCAATTCATTTAAAAATGTTAGCTGTATTGCTGTGTTTGAAGGAAGGAAACTACGTGTTTACAAACTGCAAAAAAAACATCTTTGAAACAACGACGAAACTTTACAAGTTTTAAATCATCGAGGGGTTGATAAAATGACCTCGTAAGTTCGACTGTAGGCTGATGATGACTACACCCCTACTTTTTTTTTTAGTAAGAAGCATTGTAGAATTGTGCTGCTACGACCGGGGAGGTACCTCTCGCTCATATGATACCGGCGTCTTCAGTGTCGCGTTCCGTGCGTTTTGTGAGTAGCCGGTGGCTTATTGGAGGGGAGGTGAAAAGGAAGTCAGTGCTTTGGCTTACTAATTGTGCGGATGTTCATGTAGAAATCGTAAAGTGCTCAGTTTTCCCGCTTGCCCCTTACGCTATAAAAAACACTTTACACAGAGTGGCATTGCTTTATCGTGACATTTCTTGCGGGTTGTACGCGGTGGCACAATGGGGTCTCCCCAATAACACCAAGAAGGGCAACGTGTTTCCATAGCTATTAACCGTTCGAATATAATGCGCAAGCTTTTGGAGACATTCATGGCTAAATAAGCAATAAATGGCTTCAAAACTTGTTCAGGGAACATACAAGCAACTGGACCCATTTGTTACTACTTATGATATATAAAACTTGGTACTTAAGTGTCTATAAGGTTTCATTTGTAAGATAGACCGAGCAACAGGTGGTACGTTGGCGACGAAGTTTCTCCGCTATCATTTACTAAACATGTATCTCTATCAAAGTTGTGAAATAATACAAACATGATATCGTCACTTTTATGATGAGTGAGCACATTACACTAGGTGGTGGGTTCGAATACCGCCCAGGTCATGGATGTTTATCTATGTATTTTAAGAATTTCTACATTGAAAATCTTACCATTTCTTATATCATTATCAGCTCTTATCGGTCCATTGCTAGACATAGGCCTCTCTCAATGAACGACAAGACGGCCGATCTCCTGCTACTCGCATTCATCCCGGACCGGCTACTGCACGGAGATCGTCTTCCCACCTGGTGAACGGTCGACCAACACATCGTTTTCCTAAACGCGGCCTCCACTCCAGAACCTTAGGGGCCCATCTGCTTATTCGTCGCGTGATATCGAGTACTTTATATTTGTGCCTTATAGTCATAAGGCACAAACATAAAGTACACGATATCGTTACTAATTCTGTCGGACAGAGAAACACTCAACATACTAAGTTCAATAGCCCGTTGAGCTACCGCAAACTTGAGAGAAATTAAGAGACCATGTTTCGGCCCCGTAGGTCATCACGAGGAGAACGCATTTTTTTAAGACTTTCGTCTTCTAGCTCTGCTGTATAGGCAACGTGAGAATGTGACGAAGCTTCCGGAATACTGGTCAACCCAACTGAATCTTTCTGACGGCTTCCTTCTCTAAGTTATACCTACTTAATTGCAATAATTGTCCAAGGTAGATGTATTCGTCTACGACTTCGAGAATAACATCATCAACGTTGACCTGCCTGGGGAAACGTGTTCGTTAAACATGGACCTTTGTCTTGTCCAAGTTCATCCTAAGACCAATACGTCGGGAGGATTCATTTAGGCAGTGCAACATTTCTTGCAAGCTCTCCAACGATAGGTCTATAACGATAGATATCTCCAAAGACAAAAATCTTAAACAAATAAAATTTCTTAAATTTATAATAAATATCAAATGCCTAGTAGGTCCTTAATGTACCATTTATTTCTTGACACGGGGAGGTTCATTTACACGCTTTTACTGCCCCTGGGTTGTGTCCAGTGGTATGTGGGACTACATTATACAATTTCATCCCCCCTATAGACAGTGCAAATGGTTGAGGTCCCCATCCTCACCTCTTGTCCCGTGCGCGAAAGCTTCCGGCTCTTTAGTCTTATAAGCGGGGTGCTAACTGGGCCTGCTCCTACTGCTCCTTTTTCCTGTATTCACAAAAGATGGGTACAAAGCAGTCCCCTTAGTCCAATTAGCTTTGCCCAAGGTGTCGGGCTCATCCCAGGCTACTGAGCCACACCGCCATTACATGATTTGATCCACGGTGAGGAGTCATTGAATTCAAAAGTACAGTCATGTAGTAAAAAAAGAAATGAATTTATACGCTCCCCAGATATTACACTGGTTTTATGGCTTTTCCCGCGCATATCAAATCAATCCATTTGTTCTTAGAGGAAACCGGTGTGGTGCCAAGACATTGATTGTTTGGTCAAAGATTCCCATATTGTGAGAGCTATTAATATACACTTTGCCTAAGTAAGGTTATAATTAAATGAAGGACTTTAGTTTTTTCCGATATTAAGTGCGAATTCGATTATTGATTTACGATAATTTTAATAATTTTAATATTTTGAATAGAACATTGTTATTTCATTTGTCGCGTCATGTCATTCAAGTGTCGCGACTTGTCCAGTCTATGATTAACCGGTGACCATTGGAGAGGAGGATTAAAGGAGGGCAATGCATTGGCTTACTAATTATGCATAAGTTTATGGGCGTCGATGATTATCAAAAAGCTAAGACATCTTGTTTGTCCCCCCTATATTATAAAAAAAAAACAAGTATGTAGTAGTGTCGAAGATCTGAGCATATAGCAACCTTCACTGAACTAGGTAATGGCCGAAAGTAATATTAAATGAAATATATATTAGACAAGTTAATAAATTTATTACTTGTGGAACTTAAAAAATATTTGGAATAAACTTTTACTGAACTGGTTAATGGATAAAAATAATATTAAATAAAATTTATGGGCAATTGGCGATCGTCGGGTCGATTGGCGATGTTTTGAAGTAGTGACAGCATTATATAAAGCTGCTATTATGTCCGTTCTGATTCCGGAAGGAGAAACAAGGCCAATCCAATTGCATCGAGGAGTGCGGCAGGGGGATGTTATTTGCCCGAAACTGTTCACTAGTGCTTTAGGGGATGTCTTTAAATCTTTAAACTGGGTAGAATGCGGCATAAGGATTAACGACGAGTACCTCTCACATCTTCGGTTTCGCCGACGATATCGTTGTGTTGACAGATCGTTGGCGAGCTAGCAAGAAAAACTGCACAGCCTAAATGAATCCTCCCGACGTATTGGCCTTAGGATGATATTGGACAAGACAGAGGTCATGTACAACGAACACGTTCTCCCTAGGCCGGTCAACGTCGATATTCCTATTCTCGAAGCCATACACGAATACGTCTGCCTCGGGCAACTCTTGCAACTAGGTACATATAACTTCTAGAAGGAAGCCGATAGAAGGATTCAGTTGTGTTGGGCAGCATTCCGGAAGATTCTTCACATTCTCACGTCGCCTATACCACAGTGCTTGAATACAAAAGTCTTCAATCAATGCCCCGTGAAGACCTACGGGCCGAAAAATGGTCTCTCAATTTTGGACTTGTCCGCAAATTTGCGCTATGTAACGGGCAATGAACGTGCTATTTCGGGTGTTTCTCTGCCCGACAGAATTCGTAACGAAGTCATAAGGCACAAATCTAAAGTATCCGATGTTGCGCGACGAATAAGCTCGCTGAAGTGGCAATGGGCTGGTCGTACAGAAAAACAAATGGCAGATGGTTCAGTAAGGTTCTGGAGTGGGGGCCGCGTATAAGAAAACGAAGTGTTGGTCGACCTTTCACCAGGTGGTAAGACGATCTCCTTGCAGTAGCGGGTCCGGGATGGATACGAGTAGCAGGAAATTGATCGTCTTGGCGTTCATTGAAGGAGGCCTATGTCCAGCGGTGGACCGATAAGGGCTGATAATGATGATGTTAATAAATTTATTGCATGTGAGTTACTAAAAAAAATGTGTCCGTTTCGTTTGATAGTCAAATTACATGTTACCTGGTAAACAATACCTAATAGTCGTTGTGACGTGTCAATCAAGTGTAATCAACCCATCTTTTGCTCGTATAACAAGCAAAAGTTAACTGAGCAACTTTTTTCCGTTATACTTTTCACGCGCGCAGGTTTTGGCTTTAGTAAGTATGTAGGATGGATAGTATATAGCGCTTTCCAGCATTGTAGCTGAATTGGACCGGTACGATCACCTCTTGCTCACGATACTGTCGTGAAGTGACAGCCATGCTGTCCCGTTTTGTGTCCTTTGTGATTTTGATGCGGATATTATGGGCGTTGGTAGTCATCAAAAGGCTCCTACTACTCGTTTCTCCCCCGATATTAGCGCTGGTCAGGTTATAGTTTTTTTACTTTATTAACTGATGTTTCGGCGAAGTTGTTGTTGTTGTGTACTCGCATACTTTACGTTATATCACTAAAGTTAGCCCACTGAACCAAATCTGAACCAGACATAACTTCATGAAGTAGTTCTAGTTTAATTTCCAATATTTGCGCCTGCACTAATACTGCAAGTTGGCTGGTTAATACCCATATTGATAACCTATATTTGTCGCCACTCTCAAACGCTTGCAGTAGTCGTACTGTAATCTATATTATATGTCTATACAGCAAGCAAGAATATCATTACGTAGTAAGATTGTTCTTTTCTTTATAAGTATATTTATACCAGAATAGAACTAATTAGTTCAGCCGCAGACATGGTTTGGATTCGAATTTCGGACCAAATCAAAAGGTGCTGTTAAGACTTTTGTTCATTCAAAAGGTGCTATTAAGACAAATGAGAAGATACAGTTAATTTTGAAACATCTTTTTCTGTAGTAATGTAGTAGATATAAAAATCTTAGTTAAGAATAAAGTTATAAAGAAATGTATTATGCTTGATATTTAACATTACATATCAATTAAATTTTACATAATAATTAAGTGTTGTGTCATGATCATAAACAGTTGTTCTGTCCTTTACCCAACTGCATCAAAAGGGTTGTGCGCTTCTAGCGTAAATGTTCAATGGCATGACGGATTTTAATATGTGACGTATGAAATTATTACTCTTTTGATTGTTATGTTATGCATGTCGATAGTCTACACTTATTATATAATAATAATAATAAACAAGTCCTGGCTAAATTTCTCTATGGAAGCTGCGCAAGACATGGTTATAGTCCACAAGTTTGTGAGAAAGTGCACTTCCTATTCACGGATTCTCCTATTCCGTTGAAACGGCAATTCAACACGACCGGATAGAAGTCGGGCGCAGGACCGACGGCTTGACGTGCACTACGTGACGCAGGGTAGGAACACCATCAGCTTCCTGGTTTCGAACTGTAATTAAAAAAACCAATAACACTTTGGTCCGACCCGGGACTCGAACCATGACCTCACGAGTGTGGTTGAACATGATAAACTTAAATAAAATAAATAAATAAATAAAATGATTACCACTAGCCAACCACCAATGCCACCAAAACACTGCATGTCTGTATGTTTCAGGGTAATTTTCTATGGTCGATACGGCCCCTGTTATTCACGAAGCCAGGGTGGATTGCTAGTGTTATAACATTTCAAACTTCTCGCCTCGTATACTCGTTTAGTGTTACGGTCGATCTTTGACCATGTTTCGTAGCAACTGCGGTTTAACATATCTCGCAGGTATCTGGGGATCGTGCATGACTAAGACAATGTCGTGTAGAGCATGTGGCCCATTATCGCGCCGATCGGCCGTCCCGAAGCGAACCGATCGGTTCTCAAGTCACGCGCCGGCTCTTCGTCCTGCACGTACCGGCCCGAGGAGCCTGGGGCGGTATTTTCCGGCCATATAACGCCTGGTATGCCGACTGTACCGTATATACGAAATAGACGTTCTGTTTTTGAATTTCAAAAGAAAGGTACTTACATATTGGATATACGTGAGGTAAGTATTAATAGGCCAGTTTTATTAGGATATGTATTGTAAAGAAAATCATAGAAATTTATACCAATAATGTGAGACGCATAGGCGAATACTACACGCTCAATGAAAATAAAGTTTTTAATGAGTAAATAGTATACTAATTTTGTAAATACTTATGTTCCCTGCTACAATCCGAAAGGTTTGTTGGATTTTAACGAATGAGGTCTCTATTTAAATGCGTGTGATGCTGGATATTATCTTTTGCTACTTCCACACGATAACAGCAACATTAGCAGGGCCCGTAGGTATCGTCTTCACGATCCTTACAGATATTATAATCCTTGCTTCCTCTAGATTCATTATGCTCTTCATACAAACACGCCGGTGGAATCTCTCCCATCTGCGGGAGAGTGGGGGGGGGGGAGGGGCTGGAACCTATTTTTACCCCAAAACTAGTCTCAACGCCCCACAAACACTCATGGTAAACGAATGAAGCGGCTTCTCTTCGCTTACACAACATAAATTCACGTCGAAAGAAAAGAAAAACTATGTCCGTTGCGAAGACTCGACAATAATAATACTTCAATATTATATTTTTTATAAAGCTGATATTAATAATACGTACCGATATAAAAACTTCCTCTGCCTGTTGGAGTATTGCGATACGTGACCAGCCGAACTTCTGCATGAGCTTGATCCTCGTGGGATTATGGACCGTTGCTGAGGGGTGGGTCCGGAAGAGCGTCGGAAAACGTGCCCGGTCCGACAGAGCCGGTGAGGAGGCTCCGTAGCATAGCTAGAATACAAACGGATACATATAATATATATCTGTATAAGTCATCGCTATTAGTTCGTCCATCTATAGGTGCATACGACGGAAATGTGACTAATTTATTTATAAGCGTAGATTCGAAAGTACTGTACCTCAAAACTTGAAATTTTGTACAGCGATTTCCCTTAATTTGATACACATTCAGCGACTTGGAACCGTCCATGAAAATACGTGCATGTGTCAAATTATGCACTTTGTAGAAACCACATAAAACCATACGCGTACGGTTGACGTTGCTAAACTTTTTTTTTCAATTATGCACTTCTTTCAAATATAATCTGCTTTGTGTTATAAGCATTTGCGTTCCATACGCTATTTTTCGCAACTTTGCAAAAATGTATGTTTATAATTTATGTATCATGCTTTAGAATGAAAAACTAGCATGAAGCCGTGAATCTTGCATTTTTGTAAATCACTGACTGTCATGTCTTTAATTTACTTTACGGTCCAAATACTGTTGTCGCAAATTCGAATCTACGCACTTTATTATTTCATTAAATTGATCGTAAACTATTCGATTTTGGCAGGCTTTAGGTGCTTCCAAGTTTTAAATGTCTTTCTGTGACATAACAATAGATGTAGGTTTCAGGGTCTGGTGATCTAGGCCAACCGTTTGATTAATAAATCTCATTGCAAACGTTCTACTTACATTGCACAAGACTATAACTGTTAATAATCACCTCTGTGATGTAACGGTGCGGGTTTCGCCTGTTAAGACCGTTAGCCGCGTGGGGCCCCCCCGATCGATCCCCAGGGCAATTTTTATTAAATGTTTTTCAGATTATTCTGAGCATGCATTATTGGATGGTGCCCGAAGTGGCCACAGGCTTGCTACCTATGACATCATGGCCTCAGTACCATGGCTAATCGTGAGTGTAGTATATCTATCTACTGGACTTACAAGTTGTGGATGTATTAGCACACCCCTGCCTACCTCTTACCTCTTCAGTGATAATAGGCGTGAAATAATTTTTTTTGCAACTGTTAATTTAATGTTGTATTCAATTAAAATAAATTGGAAAGAAATTACTGGCTTAAGTGAAGGTACGAGTATCATCATTATCATCATCAGCCGGACGACGTGTACTGCTGGACATTGGCATCCCGCACAGGTAACGGTCACGAGCCACTGGCATGCAGCGGCCCCCAAACCGTAACTAAGTCGTCAGTCCATCGGGTAGGAGGCCGTCCCACACTCCGTCTCTGTAGGGGGCCGCCACTAGAGAACCTTCCTTCCTTAACGGATATCGGTTGCCTGCCCGTCGCCACTTCAGCTTGCTGATTCTCTAAACTTTGTCAGTTACCTTGGTTCTCTTGTGATTTCCTAATTTCGGACCATAACTCATAGAGAAATAACAAGCATAGCTTTTTCCATAGCACGCCGAGTGACTCTGAGCATGTCTAGGAGGCCCATATTTAGCGGTCAAGTCTCGGTTCCATGTGTGATCACCGGTAACACACACTGGTCGAACATTTTCTAATTAAGGCACTATAGTAATTTGGACAAAAATAACTTTTTAAGCTTCCTTTTTTATATGAGTAGAAGAATACAATATAAAAATAGGTTATAAAGCCTATTTCATCATCACCTTTAGCATAGAAGCTTGTGGATATGTATAAAATAAGTGGTGATTGTTTTTATAATATAAAGTGGCAAACAAACAATTGGACTCCTGGTGACTACTGGCGTCAAAGACATTCGCATTATTATTGCCATGCCTTGTACTTCTTTCCTCCTCCTCTCCAATGGGCCACTGGCTATTTTATTTCATTTAACGACAGTCACAAGCACCGGAAGAAGTGGCGTGGGACGGCCTCCTACCCGGTGGTTGACGACCTGGTCGGTTGTTTGGTGGCTCGTGACCGTAACCTATGGGGGTGGCGTACGGTGATGATGATGATGGTGATGATAATGATAACAAAAATCAATATATTCCGCCGACAATTGAAAGTATGGCCACTACGTTAAAATGTCAACTTCAACATCCGACGGATTTGACTTGTGACAAAATCGTATTCCGTAAAATCTTTCGCTGCACACACGAAAAATAATTTCTTAGCGAATATCCGCTTCCTAAAAGGACTACTTAGACTACTTAGTCTATTCAAATTGGTAAGTACCAACATGACGAATTTGAATACAGGTTTCACAGTTTCTGAGATTTCGTGAACAATCAATGAGTGGATTTTCGCTTTTATGTACTAAGTCTAGCAATAAATATTTTTAATTGCAAGTAACATTTATTACTTTTACAGTGTGTTAATTTTATATACAAGTATAAAAAAATTAAAGATATAAAATTAAAGATATAAAATAAAAGATATAAAATTAAAGATATAAAATACTTATTAGAAGAAATCTCCATTGTCTGAAATACAGTGCTTTAGACGTTGAGGTTGATTTATCAATAGAAGCGCACACTCTTTCCATGGTAAAATTCTTCATTGCCAATCGTATGGGTTGTTTTACTGACTACAAATTGGCATGGTGTTTAGAGTAAACTGTACTTTTAAACACTGACCATAAATCATAATCGGTCTTTATTGCTGATGAAGTCCGAGACCTTCGCTTTCAACCAAGACTGCATGGGCAGAGCTTTATGCTTCGGCGCCAAGTCTTGCTGGAAGGACCATACTTTGGTTATTGAACATGGTGTTATTAAAGGACACAACTGCCTTCTCGAGAATGGTATCTTGATACACTTGTGGCGATGTTTTGGTACCTTTTTCAAAAAAAAATAGCTCAGTCACTCCTTTATAGTACACCAAACCATCACAGAAGCCGGATAATGACCACGTTGCACTTTGCAACTGATTGGGAAGCTTCATTAGAGCTTTGTGAATAGATACGATCATTTTCTTGTTAAAATGTTGCTCAATTATAAAAAAATTCGTAAACATATTTTTTCTGTGACATCCCTTTCAGTACCGCATCAGTAGTTGTTTCAATTTTACCACCCTATTCATCTTTAATTTATCAGTTACGAAATAGCTAATAATTGTGCAATGTACTGGCGCCAAAATGAGAAAACATATTGAACAATCGTATAAAAATGTCACATTCAAATTCAAATGAAATATCTTTTTATTATATTTAATTGGAAACAAAGAACATTATAGTTAAGCAAATTTACAATTCTCCTTTTTGGTCTTAAACTCCTGAGTGTGGCAATGGTCATGTATTCTCACACAAAAAATTATACTCACCACCATCAAATTCCACATCTTTGCAGCCTCCGCTACCGTCGTGCAGACCGTGGAGCAGCCGGCTAGCAGGAGCAACTTCTGTGGTGGGTTGTACAGCAAGTTGTACATAACACTGGCACCGAGTCCCGGCTCGCACTGAAAAAACACTAACTAGATAAGTACATAACATAATAACATTCTTACATGATTGAATACATTTATATTTAGTGTAGGGTCAAGCAAGGAGTATGAGCCCTTAGACGACTGCCGAACGTACATAGATATTCACATTACTATCAAGCAGACGCCTGCAGGAGTGGAACTAATTTGCGTTTCCCTCGTTTCCTCCTACTGAATCCATGGGTTACCAACAACTAAACGAGACAGCATAGCTGTCACTTTACGGCGGTGTCATGTGAGTGAGAGATATCGGTTACCTGTCTGGTCGTGCCGGCCCAATTCGGATGGCGATGCAGCATGACACTACCTGTTCTAAACGTGTAGTGAAAGTATTATGATTCTTATAATACTTACCCTACACATTTATATAAATTTCAACTGCTTCGTGGTCTACTGATATGATCGTGAAGTCCCAGGAAGGACCGTTTTGGACTAAATAAAAGTGTAAATTGAAGGTATCACTATTTATATTGTAGGGGGACAAACGACTACTTGGGGTTTTTGATGACTACATGATACACCCATAAACATATACATAATTGATATGAATATGAGTTGCCCTCTTTCCTCCCCATCTCCATTGAGATGCCGGCTACTTACGAACCGCAGCACGCGACTGCATTGCTTTCCACTACTTACTGCTAGCACTTTACGACCGTGTCACATGAACGAGTTCCGGCTTTGCCAGACCCTAAGGGGATTAATTAGGGGAGGTCTATAATATGGATTTTTACTATGTTATGTGGGTGAAACCACGGGGCGCCGCCAATGTAATTGCCTATAGGCAAACATTATGATCATAATTTGTGGGTCAGATGTTAGGAAGAGTTAGTGCCATGCTATATAGGAGGCGGTAGTGACATCCATGGTGCATGAAATTGCGTCGCAACGACCAGGGAAGTAGCTCTCGCTCACTTGATACCGGCTTAAAGTGACTGCGTCGCTGTTGCGTTTCGTCCGATTTGTGAGTAGCTGGTGGCCCGTTGGGGGGCGCGGGCGTCAGTGTACCAATTATGCGAATGTCTATTTCCGTAGGTACTTATCAAATTACTTCTTTGCCCCTTCATGCCATAAACAAGTCGCTAAAACGTAGCCTATTAGCAAAAAGAAATCAAATCAGGTTATTTTTAATATATTCATCACAAAAATACATAGAAATCATATATTTTCTTCATATATTAATAATATACTGTACGTATATATTTTAATTAAGTTTCAAAATACAATTCATTTTTGCTACAAGAGGTGATCGTCCTTAAGTCAAGTTTTATCAAACGACTGAAAGCAATTTCAAGTAATCAGCGTAGTTGGGTGTACAGTGGCCCAGAATCATAAGCAGTTTACTAAGATCAGTATCAAAGAACATCCCCCAGAGCTCACTCACGATTATTGATGCTTTATCTCTTTAGTGATTTGAGACAAGTCGCAAGTGTGCAAAGTTCTTTTTATAGATTTATAAAGAGTTTATCGCATTTCTCTTTAAGAGATTGCAATCAAGATTACGCAAATGAAAAAAGAATATAACTATGTAAAGTGACAAGAACTTCATGCTGTTAGACGGTCTCGTGGTCCACAATCGTGAGATCTTAAGAAAGACCAATGAATTGTTGGTATTTTTCAATTTAATAACGGTCCGAAGTTGGCGGTGTCACATCCCCATGCCTCGGAGAGCACGTTAAGCTGTCAGTCCTACGCCTAATTCCTCTTTGGTCGAGTTGGATTGCCGTCCCATTGTAATATGATAATGAGGTAACAGGGAGTTAACTTGTGCATACGCACACACTTGTGCACTATAGTATGTCCTGAATTATAGTCTTTGTGCACTATAGTCTGAAGAGCTGGCTACCGTGATCGAAATTCTATTTTACTATTTCTTCTAGATTGCTGATTTTGTGACCAAAATGCGGAAATGATGCAGCTTTTGCTGTATTAATTGTTAATATTCATCAAAATGTCAATACGGTCCATCATCTGTATTTAATAAGTATTAATAGAAATAATGGCAGTTGAAAGGTTAACAAAACAGATGCACAATGCGAATGTGGAAGGATGTAGGTACCGGGGAAGACGAAGACTGTCCGAAGGCGGTGTAATAAGTAATAGTTTTCGCAACCGGCGAGCTGGTATGAAGAGAGTAATGAACGTGGACGAGGCAAGCTATGTAAGGATCGTGATATATGGCACTCCGTTCTCCCTGCCTACCCCATTAGTGAGCTGGCGTAAAGTTGTGTTGTTGATGTTAATTATAACGCATTGCCTAACAATTCACTTGCACCGTAACTAAAGTATTTTATTTGTTAACAGGAATAATGGACAATGAACAAACTACGACACGCGATTAGTGATTAAAATTAACACATAAGCGAAGACACATAAGCGAAGCAAGCATGGTATAGCGTTAAGCAGGTATTACACTAGCGGCAAGCGTCGGCTGCTTACAATTTAACGCCCCATGAGCGCATCTTAGCGCCCCATAAACGCTAAGATGCGGTTATGTGGTGTTAAATCATTTCTTGTGCAGTAACTTCAATACCATGTATCAGGGCGCGTGAAATATATCCGATGAGATGGGCAGATCGAATAAAGGCAACGATAAGCCGCCCCGTGCTTGTGTATGGGAGAAAAACAGCGGACCACCTAAAATGGCGCCGTCTTATCCTTATCAGCCAACATTTACTTAAACAATGACCACAACCACTCTATCAAGAAAACGACTAAAAAGAGGAAACTTTAATATTATATTTTAACAAACTTTTTTTTATATATATGTTTTTGATAAATTTTATTTAGTGCAATTGAAATATTTGACGGACCTAATTAAAAACAATTAATGTATAACTTGAGATTTATCTGAGTTGGTATAATATTTGTTTTTTCTGAATGTTTTTAACTAACTCCAATGCGCGCTTAAGTACTTCAGAATGTCTCAAAAAGAAATAGCGCAGAATATTTTTTATACGAAGCATTAATTTTATCTATAATTACCTCGCAGATCTTGTTTTTTTATCCAAAACTTAACTCATGTCTCCCCGTGTATTATGAAGGTCTAATTAGTGAATGTATGTTTATCGTTTCAATTTGTTGTCACAATAAGTCGTTCAATTTGCCTCATTCTCAACTCATCACATACATTACTGTACATGTACATTATATAATGTCTAGATAGAGAGATGAATGCGCAAAAACATTTCAAAAAATATAAGCCAACTGTTGGCTGATAAGTACTTTCCTGCCGATCAGTACAGATCGTACCGCTTTAGTGTAACTATGTATTATATAATAAATAACAGCTATAAAATGACGGTATGTACAATTAAAGCTTGACGGAATTATAAAGGAAGGGCAAAAAATTCCAAACATATCACCAATCATCGGCAAGTATCCAAAAAAATTACATATTTTATTTTTTCTTTTAAAATTATTGACTTACGCCATAATTTTATCAGTATTGCCGGTTTTATTTTTCATTTTCCCAGTTTAAAGTTATTTTATGAGGATAATGGTTTGCTATATGTGTTATGGGGATAATGGTAGGTTGATTACTCTCTCAAAAACTAAAATTATTGTTTTAGGAAGAGGTAGCACCATGCTGTACAGGAAGGAATATTTTTATTATCACGCTTTTATTAGCTACATTTTGACCGATTATTTTGAAAATTTGCACGCATTTCAAGGACCGATGAAGATAAAAAGTAAAAAATTATTCATAATATAATTTATGTTACGTAATAATAATGAACGAAAATACGAAATAATTTTTGTGAAAAAAGCGTGGGGTGTTTTGTGGCATATTTTTCGTATATTGCGTTGCAGTTCCAAGCAAACAAACAAACTTACATACAAGTGAAGCTAACAAAAGCGTGTTAAAAAGGTGGAGTGCACCAATATATAAAAATATGATGTTCGCTTATAACTTTTTTGTTTATCAGCACATTTTAGTGATTGTTATTGCATATTGTCTATTAAACCAATTTCAATTGCTATCGGTACTTATGTACATCAAGTAAATTTAATTTTAAAGAAAAAGCCCGTGGGGATGGATGCTGCCCTCTTTATTGGAAAGGGAGCACCCCCCCCCCCCTCTAAATGGGTCAATAGCTTCAAAACAAAAACATTCCTTTCGATAGTTTCAGAGATTACCATGTACATACAAAATTTTCAAAATAATTAATAATTATGAAATATATCTAATGTAAAGACACACTATTTCTACTGCTTTATTAAATTATGTTTAGTGATTAAATATTTATTTTCATTAGTCTGTGGATTTATAACAGCATGTTAGCCTATAAAATGATAATATTGTAATACTAATTTGATGCAACATTCACACTCACAATTTTAATTAGATACTCCGCTGTGTTTATTTATTTAAAAAAGCAAATAAAATATTAAATTCACGTAACTAAAACACTATTATTTTTTTGTGATTCACGCACATAGACAAATTGACGCACAGTGTAAACACTGCCTACATGCACACATTGGTTGAACATATGGCTAGTTTTCATTGTTTTGATTGTAGGGCGACGCTCCATCTAAACATTATACTAGGGTGGATCTAAAATTTCGTGGCCTAACCTACATTGAACTATGACATCTTTTTAAATCCACCGTCATTTGTAAGTATGTTTCATTCGATTTATTGTGCATACTTTCATTCCGATACTGCACAATATAAATTTTCTGTGATTATTTTTTTGAAGCAATCTGACGCAATCTTCAATAATGGAGAAAATTGAACACCGTGCAGTCATTAAGTACCTCAATAAAAAAGGCCTATCACCAAAAGACATCTATCAAGATATGGTGAACACTTTGGGGGAGTGTGCTCCATCGTATTTCAGTGTCAAGAAGTGGGTAGCTGAGTTTAAGCGCGGTCGTGAGAGCATTAAAGATGATCCTAGGAGTGGAAGGCCTACATCCTCTACCACGAAAGAAAACATCGATAAAATTTGTGATCTCGTACTGGGTGACCCACGTTTGATCATTGGTAAGATAGCTGAGATAACAAACATTAGCTATGGCCGGGTGCAACACATAATAACGGAAAGAGTTGGGATTCCATAAGGTTTCTGCTCGCTGGGTCCCGAGGTTATTTCAGCTGAACAAAAACGAGTTCGATACACAATTTGACGAGACTGATTGGAACTTTTTGACACAGATCCCGAGGATTTTTGTTTAGATTTGTTATCATGGATGAAAGCTGGGTTCATGACCATACTCCGGGATGAAAGCAACAATCCAAACAGTGGAAAAGATCAGACTCTCCTACACCGAAAAAGGCTAAGGTCGTTTTGTCGACTAATGAAGTCATGGCTTCTGTTTTTTGGGATGCGAAGGGCATTATTTTTGTAGATTATTTACCGAAAGGTCAAACTATAAATTGTAGTTATTATTGTAACCTTTTATGAAGACTCCGGGAAGGAATAAAAGAAAAAAGGCCGGGAATGTTGCGTAAGAAAGTTTTGTTTCGTCAAAACCATGCACGTGTTCACACTTGGGTTGAAACACTGTATGTAATCCATGATTGTGGCTACGAATTGCTGCCCCACCCACCTTATTAGCCGGATTTAGCCCCCTCGGATTATCATTTATTTCCAAATTTAAAAAGACATATGGTTGGCTCGAAATTTTCGACCAAAGATGAGGTGATAGTCGCAGGAAACGATTATTTCGCCGACCTTCCGGAATCTTTTTTTTTCGAGGGGATAAACAAGTTGCAGGTCAGGTGGAAGAAGTGTGTTGAACTAGATGGAGACTATATCGAAAAATAAAAATAAATTTTGATCCACTTTTCTTTCATTTTCTTGGTCGGGCTTAGAACTTTTAGATCCACCCTCGTATAATCAATTTAATAATATTACTATTAGAAATATTTTTCAAAATAAATTGAATTGCTCAAATAAATAAAATTGAAGATATTTAATAGATTGTTCCTCGAGGTTTTCTAATAAACATACCGAAAGTCCTCTAGGGAGGGGGTGAGCTGTCCCAGGGGGAGGGCTTGAAAGTTACTTTTTAAGTCCGGAATGTTATTGTGAAATCTAATTGGAATGGTCCAGATTGTCTTGTAAAGAAAAAAAAATTGCAGTTTCAATTTTGTATATTTCATGTTATGAAAATAATTGTATGTTAATTCGTAAAAAAAATATACCTACATCAAGCTACATTAAGAAAATCGCCGCAGTTAGATTTCAAGGCATAAAAATTTCTTCTTTTTTATCAATATGATCAACGTCAAACATAAAATTTTGCCATTCTGTCACAAAATAATAATAAAAAAGAACCGTTTTAGGGTCATTAAAAAAGTACAAAAATTTTGTGTAACGGTTTATAATTTGTGTCATTTTGAGTAAGTTTCATCATCATTATCAGCTTTTATCGCCATTATGAACGCCAAGACGATCTCCTGCTACTCGCATCCGTCCTGGACCGGTCACTGCACGGGAACCGTCTCCCACGTGGCCTCCACTCTGGAACCTTCTGGCCCATCAGCCATATGTTTCTCCGAGTGTGTGACCAGCCCATAAAACTTCAGCGAGCCCATTCGTCGCATGATATCGGATACTTTAGTTCTCTGCCTTATGACTTCGTTACGAATTCTTTCGGACAGAGAAACACCCAACATGGCACGTTCAGTAGCCCGTTGAGCCACCGCAAACTTTACGGACCAGTCCTCCATTAAAAGGCCATGTTTCGGCCCTGTAGGTCATCATGGAGAGAACGCGTTACTTTAAGAATTTTATCTTCAAGCTCTGCGGTATAGACGACGTGAGAATGTGACTAAGCTTCATTATTACTGCTTTTTAACGAGTTCCTTAACAACGTTATATATTACTTTCTTTTTTTTTCGGAAAGTTCTACAACTGGTTAGGCCGCTATTACACCCACTCTTACAGTTGATCAGACTAGGGAAGACTTTTGTATCTTCTAGATTAGGGAGACGATAAGAGGATAGACCCCACTCTTTTCCCGCTGATGGGAAGAGATGTACCGGGTTGCTTGTGGGCGTACCTTATAGTGATTTATTGGGACCGAGTAGGGGGAGACGGCCCCCTCCCCGCGCTAATATAAGGATATAATTGGAACAGTAACAACGTTATATATAAGCATACCAGGATAAACATCCTGATAAACAAAAAAAGGCTAACCTGGATGTCCACACAGCCAAGTACACAGATGTGTAGCTCAATTTTACCTCATCCCCTTAAAGAGCTATGCCGCCATACTCGCAATCCGTACAAATGATATATCGATTATTATTCACGAGGGTATACGAGTGAAGTGTATTTCAATTATGTTAAACCATTCAAGCTACAACGGTATTTTAAAATATACCCTTCAAAATTGCTGCAAATTTTATTCTACTTCAACATTATTAAAATATGGAATCCTTATTTATCTTCTGCAATCAAATTATTCCACAAAGAAGTGAAAGAATTTATGGAGAGGCCATAAGCTTACTTATTCAATCTCATCGGATCAGAGAATTCAATAGAATGAAATTTTCCTTCAAGAGCCGTTCGTGAATTGATTCAAAGTCAGTTTCAGCCATTAAACACGCCGAATCTTGGATTCTATTAGATTTTATGAAGGTATGGCGTGGTTGAATTTAATCAGGTTCTAATCACAGCGCTTACGGCGGTCATCATGGATTATCTGGATTAATGGATTACATCATTCGAAGGGGCTAGGCTAAGTGTTAAGTTGATTGGAGTAAGGAACTGATTTTGTTATGAAAGATAATTGAAATTACTATATACAATGTAAGAGAATGTGATAAATATATATTAATCCCATGGTCCATTGGAGGGAAAGAGGAAAGGAGGGCAACGCATCATGATAATAATGCAGATCTCCATGGGCATGGGTAGTCCCCAAAAGTTAAGGTATGTAAAACATAATAAAAATAATTTATTTTTGAGATTTTGATATCTTAAGTTACTCTCAAAGTACCCGAAAATATAACCAAATAAGTAGCGATAAATTTAGTTACAGTAGTTTTATTATAATGTGTAACATTAAAGTTACGAAATTATTTTACATTCATTTTTAATATTTAAATTTATTTTTTGTAATGAAGTTAAGCCCGGAGACCATTCTGTGGTATCCACGAACTTGTACGAGGGCGATCAAAAGGTCATGTTGGACGGTCCTAGGTGCAAAAATGGGCTCCTATTATCAACGCAATCGCAACGGAGTAAAGTTTTAGACCAAAGACTGGGCCCTGAGGATGTCTTTTACGAGTATCATTGTGTCTCAGAAAGGAGATGGAGGATGAGAGTGTTCGCAGGGAGTAAAGAATTATACAACACAGAAACAACAGAAACTGATAATATAATACTGCTAGTATTAGTATGCTGTCGCTTCTCGTTCGGTTTATGAGAAGGTTCAATTGGAGAGTAGGAGGAAAGGAGGGTAACGCATCTGCATGGCAAAACTAATGCGGATGTCTATGGGCATTGGTAGTCGTTAAAAGGCTTCAATTTCTCATTTGCTCCCTTTATTTTAAAAAGGTGGGTAAGTGTTAATTTGCACCCTATGCTATTCATGTCTATGGTCGTTAAAAGGCAGCAAATTCGCGGCTACCCATTCCACATAAAAAGTAATAATAACGTACAGCCTCGTGGTCTAGTGGTAAGCGTGTTCGCATAGTTATGAGAGCAGAGTTTGAGTCCCGGGTCGGACGTAGGTGTTATTGAAAATTTTCAATTTCTAATAACAGTGCGAAGTTAGGAAGTAGCCGGTTTTGCAACCTCAGACAACGCGTTAAGCCTGCTCTGATTTCTCTCCGGTCGTTGTGGACTGCCGTCCCATCTAAATAGCAGAATGAAGGAACAGGGAGTACACTTGTCTGTGCGTAGTCATCTAGTAGGGGGCTTAGTGTGGCTAGGATCGTCCTAGCCACACTAAGGCCACGCATTATTATTCTTATAATAAAAAAACGTATATTATTATAATGTAAATACTACCTTACCTTGCTGTCATTGCTATGAAGTAGTAGCTTAAAACCGGATAATAGATCCGATCGAGCGTTCACGTCGGCGAGGGCGAGATCGGCCGCAGGCATGCACGCCTGCCCACCCTGCCAACCCCCCTCGCCCTCCATGGGGAAAATACCACCGATGTGCAAGTCATTATCACTTCTCGCTTCGCTATACTCGAAAGCGCTCAACAAAAGAAACAAGAGCACTTTCCACTGTATACGTGTCACGCACACATTACACTTGGCAACAACGAATAATTGCACTACAGCATTTACTAACAACGATATAACGTAACTCAATGTAGTTCGTAAAGTAATGTCGTCTTTTAATTTGACTAGTGGTCTGTTTGAAAGGTTTAAGTTCGCACGCACCCGCGTCTGTAACTCTAGGAGGTACAATATAACTCGGTAATGAAGAAGCGGCCTGATGAGTGTGTGTTTTATGAAACGTGTCGAAGGCGGGTGCAGGGGGGTCCGGTGCCCCGCCGACAGCTCGCGACCCCCTTCGCCGCGTAGGGTCATCGCTCGCGGCGGGGACATTTTGTCATTGTTCGCTTCTCTCATTTTCCATCCTCTATCCTGTAACAAAAGACACACAATTTAAAGAGACGCGTTAAAATTTCGTTTGCACGTAATAACAGACTGTAACATTTGCCCTGTTGTGATGTGAACTCGTTATTAAACATGAGTGAAGACTTTGTAAATTAGCTTTGGTTAATGAAAAGACGCGCCAACAGATGCCGACTCACAATCATCTTACAAATTGTATGAGATATAATTTCAAAAGGTGTAACGTCGAAACGAAGGAAACGGGGCATTATGAGTTGGAAATCTTTATTTGATATCAAATTTAGCTGTAGGTTTATGAGTTAAACGGTGTAATTTTTATCTCAATTCTGCAGATTTTTGCTAACGAAATTCATTCTATATTTCGCTACTGTCATAGAACAACACGGACCTGCAAAATATGTACTTTATGGGTGAGCAGTTTTAAGTTTGTGATTTACATTTTTCAGCAAAATTTCTTAACCAATCAATTAAACGAAAATGTACTTTGTAATAGCCTTTCATGTCTCACTTGGGGAATTAAGTACATTAGAATTAATTAATTAACACAGGAAAAATATGTTTTCGTATGTTCCTACGAGTATCTGACGTTGTTTTGCGTAATTTTCATCATATTTTGTGACTTTCCGACGTAGTTCTATGGAAAATACTACGACGGTTGTGTGGTTTTAACATGGTTCTATGGAATTTTATATGAAATTTGTTGTCATATGTTGTAACTTAAAATTAAACAAAATATATCCTATTAAACTATTTGTTGCTTATGTAGAAAATACCAAATATGTTAGGGTAATTACCTAGAAGAAAGGAAATTATATCATAAATCACCAAAAATTTAATAAAAAACATTATTGGATGATATTATTGGAGGATTGGCGGCTTCCTTTTAAACTGAATGCTTCATTTGAAATGTTATTACGTGGAACGTGAAGATCAGTAAGAAATATAGAATAAATCCAAATCACAGGTTATTATTATAGGAAAATTAATTATTAACAGTAATAATATAAAAAAAGAATAAAAATAACGAAATTAATAGAATAATATTTGCTTATAAATAAGAAATCACATTGACCGTTTAAAAAAATAATAAAAATACATAATAAACTTATTTATTATCTGGCTATAATTTATATTTGCAAATAGTAAACAGTGCAGGAGTGGTCATTAAGAGTAGACTTGATGCTACAACCAGACAATCGTTATTGTATCTATATAATTTAGATCATATTTATAACGTAATTTGTTAGGTTCATTTTTGCTAACACTGTATTCTATCTGATTGCATAGAATTTTGTCATTTCTGCTACATTTCATTCATAAGTTATTGATAACTTTTTGTTTTAAATTCGGACATCGATGTTTCATTACCTTAGGGGTATATTTAACCACAAACGTCACTGTTTACTACCTCCGCCTGTGCAGCATGGCACTTCCTATAGTTGTAGGTTAGTTTAATGTTTTCTTTTGACCTTTGATCACTCTTTTTATTTCTTTCGCCGTGAAGACGCGGAACAGATCTGGAAAAAGGGACCTTCTTTAGGTCCACTTATATGTTTTTGTGATCCGATAGTGATGATTCAATTACAGCAACATGAAAATAGTTTTTCTAAAGGCATGTGAAGATGTGATCAAATACGACTTTGGCGGTTGTTTCACGTGTGCGAGAGCTAGGATCTCTTTTAATTTGTATCTTGTATCCAGATTCTTTGATCATTATACTGTATCGCATGGATTTGTTTTTGCTTATAATAAATTTACATTAGTGTCACCATTCTTTTCTCCGAAAATTGTTCTTCATATTGGACAGGAAAATTATTAAAGTTTACAACGGCGACTTTAAGTACATATTTCTGTAACTTTATCCAAGTAGTTGTTGTCATTACTGGAAAATACTTTTGTCAGTTCGAGTCATCGTGGAGATAGATAGATACACCTCCACCGAGGACTACTGATGTAGTAATGTGAGCAGTGTTGTAGTTGAAACATATGAGCGTGTTCTTCTGTTCTTATCCATGTTCCGTATGATATGACTAAGTTTTTAAAGTATCGTAGAATGCATCTGAGCTGGTCAATATGCCCGGCTTACTCAGGCTTCTAGTATTGGCAGCGAAAAAATTTAGGCACGATTTATTGGTAAGTATGTCTTGGTATTTGTTAAGTATTCGATAAAGGGTGAGTGGAGTTTGTCGACCTGAGGCAACAGAGAGCTAGTTGTTTTTTAATGTTTCACTATTTTGAACGATTTTAGGTACTCCTTTAATGTATTTTATTGTTAAGTTACTTTCGCCACTGGCAGTTCTTTGCACGAGTTATTTTTTTAGGTCTTTTAGGTAATTTTGTTGTATGGGCGATGGGTCCGAGTACGTTTTAAATAACTTTGTAGTTTATCATTATTTTTCAAAACTGCTTAGCAATTTGAGATAAATCAAAGAATATTTTAATGCTACGGGTTATATTAGGGTTACACTCTCCGGATCGGAACATTTTTTCAGGTTCTGGGCAGTCTTTAAAAGCTGGTGATTATTTTAGACACCTCTTTTATATCCAACGAAATGCTTTATTTTAGATTGGGCCCTTCATATTCAGGAATTCCACCTAAAATAATGTTTCCTTCCCTTACAGCCCGTTCATGAAATTCTTGTTAGGGACGTTCTTCAATCGAATGGGCCTTGGGTCCGTTATTGGATAAATTATGTTTCAAGTGGTTCACCGTTCACTCCAAAGCATGAAGTTCAGCTTGCTAATTCTTGTGATTAGATGCAAGTTTCGATATTTGAATCTTCATAAAATTCTGACCGTTGTTTAAGCTGCCCACGAAAACATTAATCTCGGTAAATCGACATTTTATTTCTCTTATGTTTTCACGCCTCCATTTTAGTGTGGCTTCCTGCGTAGTTGTAAACTTGTCCAGTACACTCGTGATATCTGGGATGTGTGGGTCGGATCTGAACAATTGCAACTCTGTTCAGGCTGTTTCCTTTTCCTAAAGGTGTTTCGCTGATCAATTGGCTTTCTGGGTGTTGTTTTTAGGTCTGGCAGTGACCCGTTTCGGAGGGGAGGCGAACGCTTTGGCTACAATTCAGCATGGCACTACCTCTTTTTGACCGTAAAAAAAAAATACTTTGGTGCTTAAATGGTAGCGCTTTGCTAGTGATGTTACGTTTGTTTATTGTGCGATTTGAGCTGCATTGTGTGCTTGTGTAGGGCGATGTTTATCGAACGCTCTTCCGCAGTTTGCGTTGGCCTCGATGCGGGTATTCGTATCTCACCTAATTTCACATACAGACGGACGTTTACGTAACTTTTATTCCGATATCAATTGTATATTTTGTTATTCAGTGAGCTTCTCACAAACATGGAGCTCATTTACCAGAAGGCTACGTTAAGTCCGAAGTTCTAAATCAGAACTATTAAATAAAAGATGTAAAATCAATGACATATTTAAGGCACACAACCATCATTTCGCACTCTACGGATAAAGGCATGCTTAGTAACAGCTCATAATTCTATCTCCTGTAGCCAAATACATCGACATATGGAATATTGAAAGTAGCCGTGGACCAAGGATGCAGTCATAAAAAAAAATCATAATCATTTTTTTATTCAAAATAGGATTCTGAAAATTTTAAACAAGCTACACTGTTACCGGCTCAACCCTGACCGTGACTTGAGCAGAACTGGCGAAACAAACTCAGCGGGACTGAAGATTTGGGACAATGTACACAAGTTACGTTATAATTTCGTTTCATTCTGCAACATTATATGATAACAATACTAAAACTGCCTGGAGGAATAGTTTTATTCCCAAGGTGTATTATCTTCCAAAAATTCTGTTACCTTATGGCAAGTCTAAGAGCCTAGCCTCTTAATTTTGGACTGGTCCGCAAGTCTGCGGTATCTCAACGGGCTATTGAACGTGTATGTTGGGTGTGCCTTATTATTTCGTTACGAATTCTGTCGGACGTTCTCGGTCCGACAGAATTCGTAACGCCTATGCAACAGAGCTTGAAGATGAATGTCTTCAACAAATGCGTTCTCCCCGTGATGACCTACGGGGCCGAAACATCGTCTCTAAATTTCTCTCAAGTCTGCGGTGGCTCAACGGTCTATTCAACTTGCTACTTTGAGTGTTTCTCTGTCCGACAGAATTTGTAAAGAAGTCATAAGGCAGAGAACTAAAGTGTCCAATATCAGGCTACGAAAAGGCTCGCTCAAGTGGCAATGGGATGATCACACACTCTGTAGAACAGATGGCAGATGTGCCAGTAAGGTTCCGGAGTGGAGGCTGCGTTTAGGAAAACGAAGTGTTGGCCGACCTTTCATCAGTAGCTGGTACGGGATGGATGCGAGTAGCAGGAGATCGGTCGTCTTGGCGTTCATTGAGAGAGTCCTTTGTCCACCAGTGGACCGATAAGGGCTGATAATCACGAAAAATGAAGTATCTTTACCACACACACGTTGTTTGATGGTGTTTTTAAATTTACAAATTTTTCATTTAGTAAATTTCATGACGATGATTCTGTCTCATTCCACAAGAAAACCTTAAGAAACCCGATGAAATCCGTAAAATAGTCATAACAATAATAAATGTATATTGACATCTCCACAAATATTTATATGCTTGTTATGTTGCTCAATTGAATGATATTACCCAGTACGAGGTCTCTAAACGCATACAATAATAAAACTCACAGTAGTACGTTCAGTAGAGAGACTCACAATATTCTTACGTTCCTTATATTTTAACTCATTGTTAATTATTACTACTCAGCCGCCTCGTATGGCGCACCCGCCTTCTTCGTGTCGCCGAGCCAGGTCCGTCGCGCCCTCCTCAGGGTTAATCCCAGGAAAGCCCCAGGCGCTGACCAGATCCCCAACTCGGCTCTCCGACTTGCCTCTCCCAGGACGGCAGCCGCCATTGCCCGGCTATTCAACGGAATATTCCGCACGGGCCATTTTCCAACTCTATGGAAGACGGGGGAGGTAATCTTGATCCCCAAGAAGGGGAAGAGCCTCGAACGCCTCACCCCTTACCTGCCGACTCGGGCCGATCAGTTCGGCTTCAGGACCGAGCACTCGACCACTCACCAACTCATCCGCGCCATACATTACATCACCAACGCCGTCAACAAGAGGGAATCAGTCGCGGCGCTCTTCCTGGACATGGAGAAGGCGTTCGACCGCGTCTGGCACGAGGGTCTTCTATACAAGCTAATCGCGTCACAGGTTCCCCGTCCCCTTGTCACCATAGTGCGGTCGTTCCTCAAACACCGCACCTTCTACGTCAGAGTGGAGGATGCTCGCTCGCTCACGTGCCCCATCGGAGCCGGAGTACCCCAGGGCAGCTGCCTTTCCCCTGCTCTGTTCAATCGATACGTCGATGACATCCCCAGTAGCGAGGGAGTCCTGGCCGCCCTGTACGCCGACGACACGGCGTACCTTGCCAAGTCACTTAACCACCAGCACGCAGCCGCCAAGATCCAGAGAATCCTGGACAAGCTCCCCGACTGGCTGACGCAATGGCGACTGAGCGTCAACACCGCCAAGTCACAGGCGGTGATATTTCCCCGCTGTCGGAGCCTCCCACAACCCCTGACGCTCGGTGGCGAGCCCATCCCTTGGGCCTACCAAGCAAAATACCTGGGCGTCTGCCTGGACGCCGGCCTAACAATGGGTCCCCACGCCTGCGCCTCTGCAGCTCAGGCCTCCGCAGCGCTTAGACAGCTGCAGCCGGCGCTGTCGAGGTTCCTCCCGCTGAAGGTAAAACTTCTAATATATAAGCTTTACATCCGATCCCGCCTGACGTATGCGGCTACAGCGTGGTACCACCTAGTGGCGCCCTACCACAAGCGCCGACTGCGCGCGGTCCAATCCAGGGCCCTGCGTCGCATTGTCGACGCCCCCCGCTTCGTCAGGAACTCCACCATCTCCCGGGGCCTTCAAGTGGAGGACCTCGACAGGCACATAGCCGGCCTGGCTTCCCGCCTGTTCGCCAAGGCGGACGCCTCTACCCAGACCACGCTCCGTCATCTCGCCCCCTACCACAGGCGACCTCCCGATCGCAGGGCGTACCCGCGCGACTCCGCGCAGCCCCCCTGACTTGCTGGGCGATGGACCAACGCGAGCGCCCACAGGAACAGGGACGCCGCGGTCACTCTTAAGTTTTTAGTTTTAGTTTCTAGTTTCAATTTATCTCTCACCTTGCTTCTTACACTTCATTTATGCCACTTCTCACATTGCTTCTCATACATCAATCATTGCTTCCCCTTAACGAATTCATCATCACGCCGCCAAGCTCACAGGCGTATCAACTCTTCACGCTCTCACCACTCATGCTTCCATTCTCTTAACCCAATCTTGCTTTCACTGTCCTTGCTTCAAATGCCACGCATCCTGTTTCCCTTACTGAATCCTATACCCTTTTGCTCCCTTGTATCCAAGTCCCCGTAGTGGGGTTCCTATCAGTAAATACGGTACGGGAATAGTTTCCTTCCCCCTTTACCTTTCTTTTAGAAAGCCGTGGGGCTCGCGCGCGCGCCTAATCGGCGGGCATCCCGTCCTTGGTCGCTGGCTGCCACTCGCTGGGCCTTCGCCGGGACTACCGGCGA